>JACEII010000139.1:197012-351369 GCA_014332785.1 Antheraea mylitta
GTGACTTCCTCGACCGAGATTTCGGCCGGGACGCGGCGAAGCACGACACGCAGGAGGCGCTCCTCTTCTAACGCGTATGTAAAATACGCGAGTTTCATCTCTGTGAGAAAACGGATCAACGCGCGGTGATCGTCCGACGTCGGACATTTAACACGAATGCCCGCCGGCGTGCTAAGGGCATTCGTGTAATTAATACTGAGAGCTTTAAGTCTATTGGAAATGAAAGTCCACTGGGACTTGTCCTGTATCGTAACAGGAGGCGGCGGACGCGGTTTCCTAACTGCGGAACCCGGAGTGAGCGAGACGGAACTATTGATCGGCTTACGCGGTATTTCCGCGGTCGTCGGTACACGCGCGCCACCTATATTGGCGACTTTTTTTGGGCCTACGGAACCCGAATCCGTCGGGCTGGCCGGACGACGTCTATTGTGTGAGACGGTGGTAAACCCGTCCTTGTCTATCGGCGCTGAAGGCGCAGGGATCGCGGACTCGGTTGCGGTAAGCTCAACGGATGCCGTCACGTCTAGCTCCATCTCGGAGCCGGCCTCCGAACTGGAGCTAGAAATCGCGGCCTCAAGTAGGCCTTTGTCTCGCGCGTCTAGAGGAGACTGCGGTGAGAGGGACGCAAAAGAGTTCGCGGTCGGAATATTAGATGTGAAATGGCACTCGGCGGCCTGCGATATAACATTATTATAAATGGAGTTTACAATCTCCTTATTGATCTCGGCGTCGCTCGCGAGGAGATTTTGGCGAAAATAGTCTACTAGAGCTAGCGGATCCATCGCGGTGGATCGAGGAGAGGCAGGGGCCGCGAACAACCTCCCTGCCTTAAGGGCAGGGGGGCACGCCAAACGAAAAACTAGGGAACTATCTTGAGTCCGGTCCAAGAGAGTTGTTTAAAACAAAATGAAAGCACAAAACATGTAATTGAGTGAGCGAGACAAGGGAATATATACTACGTAAATAACACACTATAAAATAAGTAAGTAGCAGTTAAGTAGATAAATAAATAAATAGTTACATATATAAAGATAGAATTGATGGATAAATAATAGAAAAATAAATAGTAATAAGAAGATAATAGATAAATAATTAACTGTATAGGCAAGTGGTTAAACAAATAAATAGATAAATAAAGGCGTAAATATATAAGTAAGGGAATGTCTCACTCACTCAGGTAGATGTTGGACACGTGCGGCGCAGCTTTGTCGAATTAATAGCAAACACAAAGCACAACGAAACACAAAAAACAACGGGTCGTCACTAATCTGCGAGTACCGAAGTCGAAAACAAAAAAAAAAGTAACGGTCACTTTAGAAGCTCCGTGCGTACGTCCGAAGCGTGCGGCTACACAAATCGGACTCCAATAAGTCGCGATTTTGCATGCAACAGGCAACAGCCAAGCCGAGGTGTGCCGAGCACCCTTGAGCTGGTTGCCAAAATAAAATCGGCTGAGTGCCTTAAGCGCTCGCCTTAGTAGTCCGGTGAAGCTGTTAAGACCCTGATGGGTCAATAGCGTAGACATTTCGAAAAAAAAAAAAAAGTGTTTTGTTCATTCAACATGTAATAACTGAGCCACAGCAACGCGTGACTGAGTCAGCTATTGTTATAATATAATTTAGCTTGTTATAATATACATCGTGAAGAACATTATTACTTACTTAGATTTATCGTGGAACTGCTGTTTAGAGCAAGTAGACCAGGAAAAGTTGTGAAGAGTCGCTAATACTGTAGGAGCCATGACTGAACCACGGAGTGCTTCCGACTGACATTGATCTTCCCCGTCGTGTGTTAGTCCTAACCTGAGAAATCATGGAAATATTTTATTCTTATGATTTATATAAGATTGCATAATAAAAAAGATAATGGAACATTTATTATATGCATTATATTTAAAAATATTACTTGATAGATTGTGATTTCCATTCACGCAGAGGACATTTGAAAGGATCTTAAATTATTATTGAAGTAAAACTTCTTCACACGCGACTAGGAGGTAACTGGATGACAATGCAACGGAAATCCGTTACGGCAATATGGTGTCAAGATTGTGTACCATCTGGTTTTTAAATATTTTTGATTTTGTCAATAAATAGTCAAACAAAAACTTTTGAAAATAATAAATATTAAAATAAATAATAATAAAAATCACACACCAGAATTGATCATGTTATATATGGGCGCGCGACCGTGTTACCATCTGGTTTCAATGTAAGTAAAAATGAAATTAAAGTTTCATTATCTGTCATCTATCAGTTAAATTGGAACTCAAATTATAAGTTTTACTTCAATCCCGTGTGACGGTTATAATTTCGTATCTGGAGGTTTAAAGTGTATGTAGTAAGCATGCGAATGACTTAATTAAATGTGTGTGACTTAAGTAAAAGTATATGTGTGTACTAGAAACGAAAATTATAAGATCTTATATAAGTATAACATTATGTAATTTCATTTTGTCACTGTTATATCACGGGTGATAAATCACTGTCAGCTATATTTTACATGTAGTGATTAACAAATCATTGGATGGCAGAAAGGCATAGTGACGAATGGTACACTTCAAAAATAAGATATTTATTGTGATAACAAAGAGTTGGCACAAATAATGCCAATGATCGTGTCGATTAAGATAGTAAGTTACAAAAGGGCGTTAAATTATTATAGTTTCAAGTTTGTACGTTTAATACGTATATATTAGGCATGTGATCGAATAGATTGTTTTTTTGGAGAATGGAAAATTTTATTTAATTAAAGTGCAACGCACTGTAGATATTTTAGTTTACCACTTTTATATCACGAGTGAGAAATAACTGGCAGCTATATTTTACATGTAATGATTAACAATTATATTAAACTGCATCGGGGTGCGATGCCGATAGTATACCTCACAAGATAACAAATGTAATGCGATAACAATCAGTTGGTACAAACTAAACCGATTATTGTGCCGATCGAGATAGCAAGTTACAATGATTAGTCATAAATTTAAGTATTACATTGAAAATACTCACGATTCATTGAAATCAAACATCGTTTAACGACAATGTCTAAGTACAAAACATTAAATTGCAAATGACCGGTTCAGCTGTGAATACTAAACAAAATAAATTAATTCAGCAGCAGAAGCTTTAGGTATTATAAAATTTTCAAACAAAAGGCCCTTTACAATAATTTAGACAGCTACTCGGCCTTTTGATTTCGAACAAGACAACGCTGTTTATTTTATTCAATTTTCTTCTGTTTTTATTGAGTCACTGGCGCCTAATAACCGTAAAGCTGTGATATTTGTGGAATGCTTTGTTTATACTTTCATATTTAAGTGAGAAATTAATTGAATATGTTGAATCGTTAATTTAAATTTACCTTTCTTTCTGCGTATTCGTTTCTTACTTTTATTAAACACAATTAATTACATATTAATGATGTTATTATTGTAATGTTTCTTCAAAGCTCGCCAGACTGACTACTTAAGTTTAATATTTGTCTTTAAGTTTCTATATGTGTGTTCCTACGGTTGTACTTAAGAGCTAGTCCAGACCACATAATCATTAAATATTAGGTGAGATTGTGGTCCAACGATAAAACCTATAGAAAGTAAAAAAATACACTTTTTGATGTGAAACACCTACAGACGCAGATAAACAATATTGTTGGCTTAGCGACGCCCGTGGCGACGTAAAACATGAACTTTGCACTATTAATGAAACACAAACATTTGCAACCTTATCTGTATAAACATAAGACTCTGTTTTGTCTATCAATCGTTATACTAGTAATATGTGGCAGGCACCGACGACCTAGCGCTCTTTGATAAATGCCGTCAAACTCATTGTGCCTGCGTCTATTTGATTTTTTTGTATTTGTAAAAATAAATATTTATATATGATATGATGGCGTCACTTTGGCGTAAATCCATTAATTAAATATTACAGTAGACGTTACTATGCACTTACGCTTGTAATTGATTGGCCGTAGCCACTTCACAGTGCATCAAAAAAAAAAAAATTTAGAGCGCGGCGTGTACTTAAAAACGTTGTTTCTGAAACTAAGGATAAAAATATTCTACTTTTTCTAATCAAATTTAATATTTTCAGATACATAGGGCAAATAAAATCAGACGTTTTTTGTTGCAGTGAACCACCAATCACATCCAGACTTTCGGAAGTGCAAAGTAAAGTCTACTCTAATATTTATACATTTATAGTCTAAATCCAAAAACTAATATAATTTTATAATTTAAACTTATTATGAGAGGGAGACGATCAAATACTAATCCAAATACTTATTAAGAAACCTTTAAAAGAAGAGAATGCTTTATTAGTGTCTATTAATTTAATAACCAAAAAAAGAATATTAAGTCATTATTCCTGGGTTAATATAATTAATATATTGTCGTTTTTTTTTTTTCAACGAATTATTACATTTGTATATAAACAATAATTTCAATGAACTCGTCTAATTTTCCTTTTTTTATTACTGCAATACTAAACAGTCTTCTAAATATTCGGAAAATGTTAAGCTAATGTACACTAACAAATTATTTGGAGTTTTTGGCGGGATCTCAGTCTGTCATGTATGGATTTTATATTTTGTTCATAATCTTGTGTTACTAGACTCTATATTTTGTAAATTTGGTGGTGTTTTGCGTAATATAGTTAGTTTATTGTGCATAAGTGAAGTGAATGGAAAATAATACCACGGAGCATGAAATTCTGAGATGCCATAAAAACTCCCTGGAAGGTTCTAACAAGGGATCCACCACCTTGTTAGAATATTGGCTGACACGACGCTTATTATTGAAGTGATTGCACGATGCTTGTAATATACTACGTGACAATGGCAGTAATGATCTAAATGAATGATTGCCAAAAATACAGATAAAAAAAATGTTTTGTTTGTTTGTTTGAAGATGCTAGATTTTTTTGCATTTAATAGTACCTCTGTTGATTTATTAATTTTAATTTTTCTTTGTCTTAAAGCTTTGTAACACTTTCTTTTATTTTGAATTCATTACAATCGTAATCAAAATCATACTTGGTTTTGTGAACTTTAAATAAATATGTAAATTTCAGTTTTACATTCTTACATGATATTCCAATTTTTAGTATATTACATATCATGCAAAGCTTTAAGAAGATATCGTGTAAAACAATGTTTAATTTCGTCGGATGTTTACCGTAGAGATTCCTTCGGGCGAATTAATTAATTCTAGTAAATGAAGCTAATTGCTCGTGAGAACGGTGCCTGATGGAAGTGTGGCTTGTGTCTCGAAAACGTAACGTGATGGATTAATCGCTCACGTGACGCGAGAAATGGGCCTTTATTTACATTGCTTGGGTATAAATTGATGCTTCTGTAGAAAGTTACATGATTGTGTTACGCACTAATCTGTTTTCAGTCAATTTATTTATACTATACTTATAAGAGATATTGTTTTCATACATTTTTAGGTAAGAATGTCACATAATTATAACGGGATTCGATTTCAGTTATGACTACAATATATTTGTTACTATTCTGGTGTCATTGGAGTCTTGTACTAGTACTAACTTTAGTACCCCTAAAGTAGTAAAGAGTCTAGTAAATGTCTAGAAAATTATAAACTCTTCTGTCTTTGTTATAATGCTCAAGAGATTGTTTGTTTTTTTGTTTGTTTGAACGGGCTGACATATGAAGATAAAATATTTTTGTATTGTATAGGCTATTTACTATAGAAAGCTTTACGCGATCTAACATCACGTTAAGATCCATAAGAGCAAGGCAATTGGGTTTTTGAAAAAAAAAAAATTGTGATAAATGGAAAGATCATATATAAGTTTTATAACAAAACAATTTTTGTTTTTCGCAATAATTCAAAAGTTATTTCAAAATAAAGATTAATTTTTGAATCCAGTACCGAAGACACGCCGACAGCTCCCGAATAAACCCGAGCGCGAGTGACGTCATAATGTTAGTTTTTACTCATTGCAGTTGATATAGAAATAATAAGTAGTGTTTTGATCTATTTAATTTTGTTGTCATTGTTAAATATTCAAATTTATATTGAAAATGTCGAACCTCAAAAGTTATCGTTCTTGTTTTGTACCATTATGTACGAATACTACAAAAACAACTCCTGACAAAATGTTTTTAAATGTTCCCCAAGATGACAAACGTCGAAATAAATGGTTTCGAGCAGTGCACCGTGATAATCCCAATACAAAATCATTTTTTTTTTGTTGTGAAGATCATTTGAATGTAAGTATTTCTTAACACCATTGTTATTAATTATTATTTATCTAATTATTATTTATCTAATTATTATATACTTAAGTAGAGTTCAGTCAATACATTTTTTTAACTGGACTCCAAATCATAACCTTTAAAATCATAGCATTAAAAACATTTTCTATTGATAATTTAAAGTGCTTAAAGAATAAATTCATGTATCTTTATTTAATGATTGGGATTCAATCTGATATATTTATAATTTTATAACGTTCTAGGTTATGTATTTGACTAGCTTAATTTTTTTAAATTCTATTTTATAGTAGTTTTTTTGTTGTTATAATAACATTTAAACAATTATTATGATTTCTCTTTTTTTCCAGTTGAAAGATGACATGGAAAATTATAATTATCATACAACAATGGGGGGTAAAGCAAAGATTAAAATTGACGTGATACCACATAAGTTTAACTGTCAACCTAATCGTAAAAGACCAGCACCACCACAACGATTCCTAGACCAGCTGCAGAAAACGACGGAGACAACAAATTATCCAAGAAATTTTAAGTGAATCGTCAGAAAATATGGAAATTGGTAATCCTCAAGAACCAAACATTGATGCCGTATCAGCCAATATTGCTGAAAATATTGGAGTTGATTTTGCTCCTTCGAATGTAACACCAGGCCAAAATATATCATAAATATATCAACATCAGGAATATTATCAGACTTTGCCTTAATAAACCCTAATCACACATAGCTAATCGGAACCAACTAACAACTCGTTTTTAACAATAAATTTTCAATATTATCGTCTAGTCACGTGTAAACGCTGTACTGTTATGAAAATAGCTATAACATTATGACGTCACAACTATGATGACCAGTCATGGCCCGTTTATAATCACGTGTTTTTGTTTTAAATTTTATCAATTTTTAATTGTTTATAATTAATAAAAAAAAAATTTTTAAGTTTTTTGCATTAAATATCAATATTATTAATAATAAAGTTGTAAAATACTTAAAAAAATCAATAATATTTTTTTTTTTTTAAATCCCAATTATCTCACAAAATGTGTAATCACGGAAAGTACTCTAATTGTAAAGAAGAAATACTACAATCGGGCTATGTGGAGGGGGGGGGGGGGGAAGGGAATCGTTGGCCAAAGGCGAGTTCACGGTACGTAGGGGACCGAACACAATTAACAAGTTCAAACAGTAAATGCCTATAGCATTGACGCGTCATGCCGCTGTCTGAGAGTCTCGGGAGTCTACTACGTGGTCGACTCTTTAGTCAACAGTCGGACTTTAACTGAACTCTTAAATTACACAGTCGATTTTATTATATGATATACTAATATTATACAGTAGTAAATTTTGTGAAAATGTTTGTGAAGTTTAAAATTACACAGCAGAATTCAATATATACTAATATTATACAATAGTAAATTCTGTTGTAATATTTGTAAAGGTCAATAATATCTGAAATTATCTTTTTCATAAGTTCTTTCATTGATAAAACTATACGTTATCCTTTAGTGCAATACATTATACTTTACTCTTATTAACATACTGTGTAACTAATCAAGATAAATTCGCGGGCACTCGCTACTCAACAAGATATAATTGGCGAGCATGTAGGTTTTAAAATTTTAACTGTTATATGCTTAAAAATGTTAATGAGATAAACCTAGAAAGAAGATTGGCCAGTTAAATAATATTAACAGTAGTTTTAGATATTTCAGGCAATTTCAATTTAATAACCAAAGCTAGGCAGAAGTAAGAAATTATAATGTCAGTATATGATTTCTTCCCAATGTAACGGTATTGAAGAAGATTCTTAACAACTCAGACTTACAATAGAATTATAACCAGTGTTATATTACAGACGCTGTTGGCATTAGAACGAACTACACGTTGTTTGTGGTAGACATTATTGCTTGAATGATTGGATTATGGCCAACATTTTATTATATGAAAGGAAAGTTTATCTAAATCTTCAAGATTTAAAACATTTCGTATTTTATATATTGTTGTCACTTATTTTGTTCTTAATCAGGTATTACCGGAAACACCAGTTATTAAGTTGCATAAAATGTAGATAGAACATAAATGCTGTCTCAACAGGAGTCGCTTTAAGTTTAACTGCAGATGAAAAGTTTTCCCATTGAGCAGGCTTATACTGCAAGAATGATTCCATTAAATTTAAAACAATAAAAAATCTTAAACCATTTTTGAAACGGGATCGTAGAGGCCCAATTGTTCAGTTTATAAGTATAATTGAAGTATCTCTTGATTGTTCACATCAATTTCTAATAGGGAATTTCCATAAAGGAATTTTCAGCGTATTCTTATTATTATTATCTACAAATCGTCCGTGCTGGCTTTAAACGGGTGTATTATACTAATGAAGAAAATGAAATCAAACATTCCCTTTATGGTATGACTATGTACCTAATGAAAAAAATGGCAACTAATCGTCAATTCTTTTGGAGATCTTCCTATACTTACTTTTTATAGGGACACTTTTATCGTAATGTTTTCACTTTTTCTCACGATTTTTCAAATATTTTTTCATATAAATCTTTTTCTAATAATCGCACAATAAAAAAAAGTAAAATAAACTTAGCAGTTCTCTAAATATGTGCTTACATAAAATACATTAATTGAGTTTTAATTTTTACTTATACCAGGTGGAAGTTTAAAGGTTAACACCCTTCAATCGTGGCACAGTTCATGGTGACATTTAACATATAAAATAATAATATCAAAACAAATATTAATAAACAATAGAGAGAAACTTAGTTAAAGTTTGTTCTAAAACTTTTAAACGTATGGCAACGATACTTTTAAACGTAAAAAATCATAACTAGCTTCAATCTACAAAATTCAATAGGCGCATTTCAAGGTTAATCATTACGAAACTGCTTATCGTGGGAACGCCGCACGATCGAACAAAGGAAAATGGGGCACGAGCCCAAGTACGCGATAGGGCGTGATACATTTATTACACCAGTCCGTTTTTGCGTAAATCACCTGGTGTTGAGCGTTTATCAGTTTTGCGGTTCTCGAGATATTAAGGCAAATATTGAGCACCTGCTTTTGTAATTGATTTAGAACGAAAAGTAAGCAATAAATAATCTGTGTGAGTATTGCAACTATTTAACCAGTCATGCTGTATAGATTTCAATGAAATAATCAAATCGTTTTTATGAAAACATTATCTCAGACAGTTAACTAGTAACATATATTAATTCAATAGATTTTCATTAGGGTGCGACAAAATCTTGTCACGTTGTTCTGACATCAATTTTAGGTAATAAGTTATTTTCTATAGTTGGTAATGCAGGTATAGAATATATATTTATATATGTAGCTTTATTTTTAAAAAGTGTAAACATATCTAAAAAGCTTACCAAGTGTTGATAAATTATATGTTATAAGGATAATTATATGACAATGAAAATAGTAAAGTACGCTTCTAAGAATTGTAGTTAATGCTTCAGCAATAAGGTATGACACAAATTCCGAGCACAAAAACCATATAAAGGCTGTAATAAATGCGTCTAACGTTTATAGTAAGGTATCTACAAAAAAGTTAATATTTATTGCGATAAAGGAATCATAGATAAATTTTTGGTAAGAATATATAAATAATGGTCGACTCTGTATAAAAAAACAGCAGTGTTATGCTCCGCTGCGTAGAATATGGTTATCCACATATAGTAACACAACGTGTTCCATTTCAGTGCTCAATAAATAAATAAAGTTAAAAAAAACTACTTATTTCTAATTAACTCAGCTCCTAAGATTAGAAATGTTTGCTACAATTTTTTAATCTATTGTAAGTAAATTGTGACGTTACTAACGTAAAATAGTATCGTAGGCCTCTCATCTGTTAAATACCTTCTTCGGAAAATGCCAAACATCGATATTTTAAATTATATATATCCAACTTCTGTTTCATGTAGATATGAATTCGTCTTCGGTTTATACGTCTATATCCAAGCAACTAGATAGTCGTTAAATTTGATGTTAGATGTGGTAAGCTAACAACTTCAACATTAGAGGAATCATTGTTTTGTTACCGACCTTGAAGAGCGTGTTTAAATACCGTTTTAAAGAGCCCAACATCAAAACCCTGGGTAAAAACCGTGCCGAGTAACAAATTGTATAAGGCTAACGTGCGCATATTGAAGGTTCTAGAGCTCCTTACGGTTATCGCTATTCTGCCAGATTTTCAGGTATGTCGATGAGCAACTAACCAGCATTGGAAGGTACGAGTATGGAATGGTGAAGAGGGCGCCATAACAAAAAGTTCTTCAGAACACTTTTCTTTGTACATGCAGCAATAGATATATCACACTCAATGACTTAATGTCTTTGCGATATTGTAATGACTCTAGACCGCATACTTTCTGTTGTAGATGCGGTAAAGAACAAATTATAAAAGGACTCGGTGTCTCTACAAAATTCTAATGACTTTAATTTAATTAACATGCGTTAATTCAGGATCGTTAGTAATGCGAATAGCTTTCTTTTCTGCGGAGTCAGAAGGAGAAACCTCGATGCTCAGTACTGCCCTCCTTTTCAAGAACATAATACACTGCATACATTACCAAAAATCAGATAAATTGCATTCCTCTTTCCCTCTTCATAATAAAAATAAAGTGTAATAATGTACTTGAAAAAGAAACGAGTTGTTTCAGAGACACGATATTTAGAACGGAAAGCTGATAAACGGCAGTGAAACTATATATACGTTAATCTCAGTACTAGAAGTGTCCTGAACAATTAGGTTGGTGAGATAACGTTTCCTTCTAAGCAATAAATCATTCCATGCGTGCCCTCTATCCCAGCTATCTGTGTTAGGCGCTGACAAACATGACCTTATATAGAGAAGATAATTTAACACATACAAAATGTGCGTGTCTGTATTTAGATTGTTTATTATGCCTAAACAATTCATCGATCATTGCTCAACTGAATACTAATAGGTATTGTGTTGCCAGGATCGAATATGTATTTATTATTTTTGACGAATGGTTGCACCGCAGCTAAATGATTTCACAGAGTTTTTGACGACATTTCGCTGTGTCACCTAATGGTTTTTATTTGTAAAGTTGCGTCATTTGATTCTGTAACGTGGAAATATTTTTTGTAAATATAAAGTAGATTGGAAATAATGAAAAAATCCTTGGGCAGTTCCAGTAATGGAGCTAACATCTTAACTAAAACACTAAACATTAGAAAATAGTAGAAATCTAAGCGAAGTTAGAGACGTGTTTCCAGTAGCGTTAATAATAAATGTGCTTTTCTATGATTGAAAACGCGCAGTTTGCTTTGAATTATCACATACACATAAGTGAATCGCCTAGCGATTTAGTAAACCAAGATGCTCATTTGACAATACTCTGGAAATAGGTCTTAGTAGAAAAATACCCTGAGTAAACATTTTGACATAGCTGCGTTAATTTATACAATATTCCTATTATAATAATTGTAGTTAATAATTATGGTAGCAAATGTAAATATATATATATATATATATATATATATATATATATATATATATATAGAATACTACCTTTTGCCCATGGCTTGGCTCGCATTCTTGTATATTTCCTTTGGGAAAAAAAGATCATCGATTGAGTAGTTACGGTGTGAAAACTTAAAAAACAAACTGACATTCGTATTTGTAATATGTGTATACCGTATGATTTTTCGTAAGCCTATAGTCGCTTTTGTCTATGATCCAATCAACGTAATGTTAAAACGTGACTGTAATAAAAAAAAGGAATACCCGACTTTTATCTAACCGCACAGCCTAGTTATCGGCTATATTTGCACCTGTTTATGGCTTAGTAATAAAATTTAATTATAATACATTGGTCAGACAGTTTAATTATATAATGTATATATACACTACGTAATAAATTCGAATGCTTTAGCCGTTCAGAGTTACTAAGGTTTGAATCCTCAATTCGATCGACTTATCGGCACGATTGACCGGTGGATGTGTTTTGATTACAATTTGTATATTAATTTCAGTTATACAGTTTATCAATTTATCTATTCTATTCATATAATAGAAATGAAGTGTTTGTATGTAATATCAAAATAGTTTTTTACTGATTGTGTATACATGCTGCTGAAAACAAAAATACAATTTTTTAAATTTCTGTCGGTCTGTCTGTCTAATTTTTTCGGGAAATCTCCGAGACAGCTGTACTGATTTTGACGGAAGTTTCACTGGCAGATAGCAGAAATTACAGGTGCTTACTTACACTACTCTAAATTAGACAAGGTGTTAACTGCAGCTTCGTCCGCAATGCTATTTCCAAAACGGTTTAACTGATTTTCACCGTACTTTCACTAACAGGTAGCGGACATCATAACAAGTAATTTATTCCATTTTAATTTAGACTAGCTCTTAAACGTGGCTTCACCCGCAGTTCTATCTCCAAAACGGTTTGATGGATTTTCACAGAACTTTCACTGGCAGGTAGCTGATTTTATAAGAAGTAAGACTTGATCCGCACGAAATTTAGCAAAAATATGTTATTCACTGTAGACATGTGCGTAAGACGTGCCTTGTACTGGAATCCAAGAATAAATATAATTGAAATTCATGAAATTGTTTAATTAGTTCCTTATACAGTGTAAGTGAGCACTGAGGTAGTTATGGAGGATTAAGACATCAAATATGATGTTCATGAGAAAACTTATTTGACACACTGTTAGTATCTAATATATATGTTACATGTTACTGTAAGTGGTATGCGCGTCGTATTTACAATTGTTTTTAAAGAGGATTTTTTGTAAATGTATATGGTGTCACAAGTTGATATTCCTTTAATACAATTTAAAAAAACGCGTACGGAGCTGCGGATACAGCTAGTCAAACATATAGGCTGTATAGGCTTAATGCAAAATAACAATATTACAATTACACAGGCCGCTTTACTACGCGCCGCTTGTCCCTGACATAAGCGCAATACGTCACGACTTTGTCGCAATTTATGTTTTTCCGTATACAAAACCGCTCTAAGCGGCTAAACTTCACTACAAAAATAAAAAAAATCGGTTCGTATACAGAGGACGAAATGTTTCTGTACTGTTTTGAACACGTATTAATGATATACCTGCTCAATATAACGACACGTTGTACATATTAATAAAAATGTTTCTTGTTTACATTAATTTGTGCTGTATTGTTCCAGTCACATGCAACGTTTTACGCTATTTGAATACGTTAAATTTACCTAAATTCCATATATTTTAAATAAAACTCAACGTTGTGGTGATACATTTTAATTAACCTAAACATTCGCAAGAATTTGAAACATTTCTGGGGCAAGGTTAAGAATAAAACAATAAGATTTAAAATAAAACATCATTACTTTCCTCCCGAGACCTTGTAGCGGGGTTTAAAAATAAGCCGCTTGTTGGAGAAATACTCATAAAACGTACTTAAAATTGGTTGCTCTCGGGAACCCTCGTTTAAAATGGTGACAGATGACCGCAACGGAAATATATGTTTGGTCAACATACGCTACACATCAAAAGGTCACGGCATGTGAGAAAACATTGGATATATTTAGCTCAATGCTGTGAGGCAGCTGGAATATTCTGTATCCACTGCATAATGCAAATAGTACGAATGTGTGGCAACGTTAAAATAAATAAACTCTAATACATATATTTGTAAAGTCATTCACGTTCACTGCTTTTATTAATGAAATATGTCTGTTATTTTGAGTAATTTTTAATAATACCGTTCAACATTGAAAGTCTTTTAAGTATATATAAGAACATGTTCAGCAACAGTGTTTAAAAACACTACATTTTTTTAGGTTTTTATGCTATCCGTTCTAATGTCACTAAATCATAATTATTGTATTCATCTTAAGTGCAGTACATGGCGAAAAAGCCTAGTGACTCGCTTCTGCGCGTCGCGTTTCGGGATCAGCCTGTGCATATCCAGTATCGGGCGATTTTCGTCATTATGGCCGGCATGACAGCGGCGACCGACGATTGATAATCTGTCTCTCGGTGGTTGCCGGTGTTTTTGGATTGTACTATGCTTAACATCAGGCTTAGTGCAGTCACTTTGTCGTGCTTCTATAAAAAAAAAAAAGTTCAGTAAATTGTCATGAAAATTTGTATGTGTAAATCTTCGTAAAGAAAAAATATTTTTGGGCTCTCCATTTTGCTAAAACTCGCTATAAAATGGCACTGCAGCGCATTATGAATATACCGTGGATTCAGCATAATCTAAAAGTATTTGACCAGGTTAAATAAAATAGATTAGCCTGCAATATATATAGTTTTCTATTGGTTTCCGTATGTAATGCAAGACGCCAGAAACACATATAGCCTTTGTTGTATACTCGTGTAGATAATTGCTAGAATATTTACTAACGTTGTTTCTTTTATTTCTCCTAAATAACAAAAGTGATACCTAGCCTACAATATATTTATAATATAATGCCCTGCAGAGTATTGCCAGGACTAAATTTAAGGTAAACAGTAAAGAAAATAATTTTGTTCTTTCCTTTTTATATCTTCCTATTGTGTATTTTGACATATAAAATAAATAGTAGAGATTTATGTTTGTGCGCGCGTCACTCAAACTTCTGGATAGACATCGATATCGTTTTTTAGTTTTACTTCGTAGATACTTGGTCCTTATTTAAAATGATATTAATTGCCAAATTTGCCTAGTAAATTTCTTTTTTAGTATGGTCAGTTAAAACTGGACTATGTATTAATTTTAAACCTTTGATTGGGCAAAAAGTGACCTTTATTTTCAAACAGTTGGAGCAGTTGGCTTAGAATTGTAAGCCAGAGTTTAAAAGCAGTATTCGGGATTCCATAACAAAAAAATATATATTTAAAAAGTAAATATCTGTAGTAACAAGAGTGAAAAGACCATCTGTGATATTGATTTTCTTTTTTTTTTAAATGCCTATATTTTAGAAAATACGTAACTTCGAGTTTTTTTCTAATAACCTTTATGACTTATCAGTTGCCCGATTCTTGCTTGACATCGACTTCTGGGACAACCTGTACAATGTTAAAATCGCTTTTTTTCTCGATCTGACTACGCTATTGATATAGCAAGGTATTAACAGCTTCACCAATGTATATGTTCAATTTTGGCATTAATAAGAAACATTACAATTTTGTAGTTATTAAATGACTTCATATAAACTTTATTGTAAGTTATTGCCTATTGTCTACCTTATCTAGTTAATGAGTTAAATTTAACAATGACCACAAAACAATGTTTGGACGGATTCGCCTTAATTAAATCATTTACTGCTTACAAACTACTTAAAAACTCATTTAGAATTTTAAAGGCGCCGGCACTCTTGTTTACTATAAACTAAGTTTGAATGGCTTCTTTGTACTTTATTACTTCCAGTGGGCCCCTTGAAATACTGTAAAAGATATTTATGGAGTTACAAGGACAATATACAAAACTGGGCCTACTGATTCCTAATTGTTCTTGTGATAATTATGGACGTAAGATGAAACTTTGTGTATAGAGAAACACAAGTGTGAGCGATTAAGTATACACTAAAAGTATATTTTATAGCTAGAATAGAAAAAAACCATTGGAACGTTTACTGGAAGTTGTCAATCGTTAAATAATACAAACTTGTTTTTCATGTCTGTCTGTGCGTTCTCTTGATTCTTCTAAACTAATCAACGGATTTTGATACGGTTTTAATGCTCATTCAATGAAGTTCATTTAACGAAGTTTTTTTCTTCAGATTTACATACATAATGTTTGTAGAAGGTAAAGAAAAATGGTTTTTTACACTTGTATTCTCAACGCTAAGTAGACTTAAGGGGATACTTAGAAAATATATTATGCAAAGGTCACAAAAAGGCCAACAAAAAAATTCTGGATGGTAAATATGTCTATCTCTCACAGTAGCAATCTTATAAATATTATTAGAAAATAAATTATTATTGCTAAGCTTTTTTCACCAATATAGTAATAATCCCTATCCATTGAAATATATTAGACGAGCCTCAGCCTGCGAGTTCGTTCGTGAGGATTATTTACTTTTAGCTAACGCTAACACGCAGCGGAAACTCTCAAGAGCAAAAAAATCCCGATTTTGAAATATTCTCCATTGGTGCTCCGCTCCTATTGGTCTTTGTGTGATTATATATAACCTATAACCTTTCTCGATAAATGAGCTATATAAAACTGAAATAATTTTTCAAATCAGACCAGTAGTTCCTGAGATTACCCCCTACAAAGTTACACACTCACAAACTTTACCTCTTTATAATATTAGTATAAATTAATATATAAATGAAAGTTGCCTTTTACATCGAGGTATTTCAATGAATAAGCGATAACATATTTCTGATTAAGGGTATAAAAAAAGTTGTTTCTCAAATAAAATTTATGAAATTTCAATGTTAAATCACAAATAAATTTATCAGATAGTACATTTATCGTTTTCATGTGTAGGTAGGGACGGATCTTTAGTTAAATCAGAGTGAAATTAATGAAATGTATTGTTCTATCCAAAGCATTGTAAACTAATTTAAAAAAAGATATAACTTACTAAAGAACCTATAAATTTTAATACAAAATGCACATCCACTTGCCTTTAAACTCCACAATCTCTAATAATAGTACGGGAAATTAGTTTCATATAATTCAAATATCACAGAATCGCCCAACAGCTTTTAACCGTAATTATACAGCCTGGTTTCAGCTTCTAGTGAAGTTTAATTAAAATACAACTGCGAATGAGTTAATTTACGGTTTACCTAGTTTCTAATTTAGTAGTGCGGGAGGTGCAACAGCGGAATACTTATCTTCATGATAACACTGTTTATTTTTTTCTGTTCAATGTTTACTCAACTATTTCTTTACTGTATAAAACAACAAATAGGTACGACTTGAAGTACGAAACAAACATTAATATTTATTGGATTTAGCAATCACTTATCGTCTTGTTATTCATTATTGTCAGTTAATAAAATTGTTGTAATAATAATTGGTCATGGAAATTTCCAATACTTCAACACTTATTAGTCAGGCTTTATAGGCTTCATGTTTTTTTTAATAGCGTAGTAAATGGCACTATAATAGTAATTACAGTGTAATCGATAGATAACAGCGATCATTAGAGGTTTTTTTTATATCATATAGGAGGCAAACGAGCAGGCGAGTCACCTGTTGTTAAGCGATCACCGCCGTTCCTAGAAATAACAACCCCAGAGGAGATGCAGGTGCATTGCCAACCTATGTTTAGGCGAATGGAAGGGAATGGGGTTAGAGGAGAGGGGATGGGAGAGGAGAGGGGAGGAGAGGGGAGGGGAGATGAGTCTCCGGCACTCTCACTGACCGAACGAAACGCAACAATGCAAGCACTGTTATTTGACGTCGGACCCATTCATGGTGAAACCAATTATACCTTCAGCGTGGTCTACCATCCATAAAATAGGTCTACAATCCATAGGAAGTTACTTATTCAGCCAGTAGGTTGTAAGCTTCACGGACGCTGACGACCATATATACATACGAATCCGAAACAAAATAATCCAAAAGAAAGGTACTTTGGTGGATCTATAGCCATGTATTTAGTGGTCGTGATACAGTCGGGTATAGATCTTTACCGTCCTAGTTGGATACTGGACATACCTCAACTGAATGTCAATTGTTACAGCTGGCGCTTTGTATAAGGTGATCGCGATCACTGCCCTGTCAGATACATTTTACATGTCCTATTACCAACGGTTAAAAATTCAAATCTCAAATTTAACTCTTTTTTTAAAGTATACTAATACTAGCTAATAGCCGCATCTCCGTCTATATTGTTTAATATGCTCACAATGTATTTTTAGTACAAAAGAAATAAAACATAAAAGAAAGGAATCAAAAATACACTTTGCTTAAAAATTTATCTGTAAACAATTTTATCTGTTTATCTCTCTCGCGCATGCGTACCATACCGCGTGCCCACTCCTTCATGACAAGGAGAAATATTATTAAACGTGTAGTCCTTATGAAAATTACAAAATTTTAATGTATATATATAAAAAGAAAAAAAAATTTTTTTAGGAAAGGACGTAGTAAAATTTAATAAAATATTTATCGAAATATATTCAGTATTTTGTTCAAAAATCACGCGTAAAGGCAAACCTCTATAATTTAATCTATCTACCGATACCTTTAAACGAGCAATTCTTGTATATTGTTAGTTTTCAGGCAATTAAAAATATCTAGAATATAAAGGTAAATTTCGCCGCCGCTGTCAAAACAAAAATAGCTGAGATCGAAATCGGATGTTTCGAAAATTCGTGTAACCTCGGTTCGAATCCGAGTGACAGCAAAATAGATATCTTTTGATGTTGATGTTAATTTGTGAGACAAAACCAACAGTTTATTTCAATTAAAAAAAGGTTTTTAAAGAACCGAGCGGGCCTCGGTCGCCCTGGTACTTACTTTTATTTTAAGTGTATTACTGGATTCTGTTTGCACTACATGGTGTTTGTGTTTGTCATGATATGACATCACGTTTCAGTATCGAGTGCAATTGTAATACTTATTTATGCGAAACACTCGCTTAAAATGTGCAATACATCATATCTTAATGCACTCAAAAGTTACGCCACGTCGGAATGGATGCCTGTTTTATGATATGCTTTATACTTGCCACCCACTGCACTTAGCATCTGACTGATTAACTGCAACATTTCAGTTCATATATCTAATAAATCAGTGGCCTTTCGACATTTTTATATTAAACGTGTTTAGAAGTCGCACACTTATGAAGTCTTAATGATGATCTTTAAATACTAGTGGGTGCCCAGTGGTCGACATTCGACCATAGCTCATTGATTTTTTAAAGTTTGAACTTTATTACGATTCTTTTATCAAAGGATATTCTTCTATAATCAAAGGTTTTCATCATCATGAGTTATTTGCCATTCGTCATGATCTTTAATTATGTAAACATAAAAAAAATCTTTGTGTAAATGAAAATTGAAATTAATTCTAAATTTGAAACAAAGAACAGGTGGTAAAGCTGTTAAATTCTAAGTAAATATAACTTTACGAAAATAAATAAATTTGTCGTAACCCATGACACAATTTTCAATTAATTTTACACGACACCATGAGTGGGTGGTATTTCTGGGTGATATTTAATTAAATATATTCTGTTCATTATAAGAAATAGTAATATGCCCCGTATCATTTTTTGGAAAAGTAATGGATACACAGTAGAATCAAATGATGAATCCAAAACAAAGATGTTTTTAATACTACCATTAGCTTTTGAAAATAAATTCATTTTTGTTGCTACATCCGGTTGAACTGCATCATTGTAACCGCGGAGGTCTAAGTCATGGATTACTTTTATGAACGAAATTCTTATTTTGATTATATATACAAAGTATTATTTTGCTCATTTTTTATTACATCATCATTGGAAGTGAGTTCACCATAAAAAATAATAAGGATTATAATATTGACTTTGACTTTGGTAATATTGCTTTACTCTTATGACAACATGAAGCCAAGTGACATTAAGCAAAAGCACTCCTATCACCTAAACATTTTGATATCCAATAAAATCAAAGAGAATAATAACTTTTTCAGTGGTTCCATAAATGTACTAAAGATAAATTGTTTATCAATGAATTATTAATGATATAGATATATTCGATATATTATATATTAGATAGATAGATATATTATGAATTTACATATTATATCATTATAAATTTAACCTACAATTTGACCAATTGAATTCAAAGGGCATATAGGCACGCGACGTCATTCATGTTAAAATTATTATATTATTGTAAAATTAACCTGTAATTTGACCAGTTAAATTCAAAAAGCATTTAAGGTATGAAACGTTAGTCGTACTATAAATAATAGTTATACGTTATGATATCATTGTTGAATGTAGGATGTAAAAGGGTAATTGGAACGAAACAGTAAAAAAATACATACAATCGAGCATAGCAACCCCCTTCGCATCCTTTTTTGAAGTTCTTTATTGACGGTTTACATGTGTGTATATGTTGTATAAAATTCAAGCAGTAGTGTTAGTAATGCACATTTTAATTGATTTAATGTACTTCTAATGCATTTTATCTAAAATAAATAGCTTTCTGCACTTCTCCATATAAACTTTAACTGTGCCAAATTTCATGCTCAACCGTTCACGCAATTCGCTTAAAAAGGGGTACAAAGTTTTGGCCTCACGTATTAATATATAGATATAGTTCTACTGTATGCGTGTATGTGACTGAATTCCTTCAAAACGGCTGGACAGATTTTGATTTTTTTTGTGTGCTCACGTGGATTCAAGAATGGTTTAAATTCACAACTGGAGTTGTTAGGTAGGGTTGCGGCCTGATTATAGGACTTTTTTTATTATAAAAGCAATGTCCACCGGGCCCGCTAGTATAAATTAAAGTTTTACAAATAACCGATGAAAAAATCGTTCAGTACCCTTTTCACTTCTGTTTGTCTTATTTTTATTTTTTACTTAGAAGCTATTGACGCATTTCAGTGTTAACAATAAAAAAATTGGAAACAATTTTTTTTGTTATCATTGACGAGTCGAAGCCTTTATAAGTCTCTATCCGTCATATATTGTGTTTAGTAATCTATAATGTTTGTACATAATTTAGAAGAAAAACAAATTCAATACTGTTAAAACATTAAAAAATAATGAATGTCGACCCCTAGTAATTTATGTTATAAATAAAATAATTAGAATACTAGGAGTATCATTTTATAGCAATGACGACCCAGTAGAAGGAAAACACAGTAGGCTAAAAATGCAACGTCTAATGTCCGTCTGGTTAGCCATGACTTGTAAACTGCAATGTAAAATCCTTCACAGGTCAAAATTTAGATTTATAAATAATTTTAGGATTTTTTTTCAGTTACTTTTAAACGCTATTAAAAACATAAATTTATCACAGCCAGACATTTTTTATACATACATATAATGTGCCTGATGCCTATATTTTATAAACAAAAATAATTAATTTCAAACCATTTTATTTTTTCTATTGCAAAAACACGTTTCATTTTATTAATCATTACGATATTAAAATTACACCGTAAGCAATGAAAAACAACGATAATCGTAAACATATGACTTAGGACTGACGCAATTTTAAATACATGTGTCGATAACATACGCTGCCATAATTATCGCTATCTTTAACGTGCACTAAACTATAGCTATAGTTAAGTTATACTGTATACATATTAATTTTATAGCAAACAAATCAGTCTGAATATTTAGTAAATAACTGAAAAATAAAATTGTTCTTATTTATGTTTAAATAAAATAAATATAAAATTACGGCTATCCACGGTTTGAAATTACTTTTATTTTTATTGACAAAAAATAGCATCAGGCACATTATTGTCAATAACAAAAATGTAATGGTAATGATAATTCTGTTTTAATAGCGTTTCAAAGTTAGTAAAAAAATATTCTAAAATTATTTAAAAATCAATATTTTTGTATATAAATGTGCGATGTGCACATGTAAATGCAACGTTTACCGACAGCCAGGTACCCTACACGTTGTTCGGAAAAACATAAAGATATATAAACAACTGTCTCATTAAAATACGCTTTCGAAAACATTGCTTGCTCCTAGACGAATTTATAGTTACAGGCAAGTGACAGTTGACGCGTCGACGCGATGCTCTTTTTCATATTTATATTTTTCTTCAATACAACGGAGTGTGAAAAAGTTTTAATACAACTAGAAGATAGTTATGATAAAGTAAGTGGTAGAGATAATTATATAATTTTATTTTTACGTATTGTGCATATGGCAGAGAGAGTGTATATATAAAATTTACATACATAAAATTTTCGTTTCAATAGCAAACCAACTCAAGGATTACCTTTTGATATATTAACTTTTATTAACTTGATTATCCGAGATGTTAAATTGATCATTATGTATGTCATAAATATATTTTATCCTTTAATTTACAGTTTAATCTATCAACTTGATATTTTATAATGTAAACCATACTGACTGTATAGTATACGTCTACAAAAAGGGAAAGGCTTTTTGTTTACATATATGTAGGTTAATTTTTATCTTAATTAAATCCCTGTAGATGATGCTACGAACGGATTCTATGCAAATTTTAAAATATTTCTAACATACCATCTGGGTATACGTTTGAGTGAGTCTCTTGATAGTTTGGATTCCCAATAATGGAAAACCGTAGGTGTGGCGGTGATCGCTTTTTAGGCTTATTAAACTTTTTCGCGATTAAAAATACAATTGAAACCGGTGATAATCAATTTAGTGCAGACGAAGTTGCACGGATCAGCTAGTATATAAATAAAATCATAGATGTCTGTCGTTGTGCGTGTATCACGCAAAAACTAATGAATAGATTCCGGCACTCGGTCATTATTTTAAAAAATATATTACGATAACTTGATACATAAACAACTTAAAGTTTTTGAAGCTTTAATAAACAATTATATTATATACAAAAAAAGATAAAGAAATTCTGTCAATAAAGTATACTTTTGCTTTCTATTCCTTACTGTTTTTTTTTATTTCTGTTTAACTAGTAATAGATTTGTGTTTAAATGCCATATTAAAAATCAATGATTATTTGATTATGTTAAAGTTTCACATAGTTCAATATTTCAGATAACTCAAAAAATAAGTCTACTACAAAAAATCGAAAATAATTTCATAGAACGTATGAAGTACGTAAATGTTAGATAATTATTTCAGTAAAAAAAGTATAAGAAAAAATTACAGACAGGTACCAACAATTCTTGTCGGGCTTCTACAGTAATGTAATCAAAGTTTTTTCTTTGATGTTCCTCCTCTATAGACGTTTTTAATTAAGAGCTAAACTAATTAGAATTCCGTATCCCGAGTTAACGACAACCGAAATCCACGACACGAGGTTGATGTTCTTTGAAAAATAAAAAAGGCAAGAGCAATGATTAAATGAATGCAGCTGTCTTTAGCAGGAAGCAGCTTATGAATATTTAGAAGAGACGATGTTATTTTTATAAGTGGCTTGTCAAAATTTAAAATCTTTATTAACATATTTGTAACAAGATGGCTGTTGTTTAAAATGATTACGTTATTTTATTCTGAGAACAAAGTACATGTCTTATTTGAATTATTTAGGGACTGTTTTACTTTAATTTGATTTTGATATTACCATTTAATCCCTCTATCCATTTTAAAACACTTTATTAGTATTGCTTAGCGCTACCGAAAAAACCCAATGATATGAAGTTATCATAATACTCTGGAGAATGTTCTATCTGTGACTAACGTTTACGAAAAATTTCTGTAAGTGACACCGTACTATTTTCATCAAATTATATCGAAATAAAATTGATTGTTCTGTGTTTTCGAGTTAAGGAAAATGTCTTACTGACTTCATTGGAAATACACGAACGATTATAAATACAACCGTAAAATTTAACCGGTTTTAACCTTGCGATCCTATATATCAGGCTAAATCAATCGGAACCGAAATAGATGAAAGCTCCGGATCTGTTGCGCACTGAGCGTTCAACCGGGTCACTTATTGCGCTACTCTGGATCAATAAATATGATGTACTTACATAAGTGTACGCTTAGAGATACTATAAGTGTTTGCGTACTACGTACAGTTTATTTATTTTTTTAGCAAACAATCGTGACATTAAATAAATATTGTATACAGATAATATCATAGAAGAGAAATTAACAAATATTTTTTTTGCTTATGTAAATTCGTACCTTATTTGTGTCATTAACACCTATTTATTTTGTTGGGTAATTAGAATCTGAGAATCGTTTTTGCATTATTATTATACTCGCCTTTGCTCGTGGATTCGCTCGCGTGAATGTGGGTTTGATCTATCTCTCAAAAACAGTCCCCTTTTTTCTGTATGAAAGTACTATGTGTACTTTTTCGTACCCCTGATAAATACCGAGTTTAATAATGACGGGTTGTGTAGTTAAAGTGTGAAAGCTTAGCAAGCGAACAAACATACTATTGCATTTATAATACTAGCTAGGGTTAGGATAGTACCTGGGGGGATGTAGCCGGGGGGCTCATCCCCTCATTGCACAGGTCCGGCTGACGAGGGGAGGTGACTGGTTGTGTACCCAGTTGCCTCTCTATAGTAGGACGAATCCTGGCGACCAACTTGCCAGGCTGCCACAGGGGCGGTTTCTCAGGAAGAGAGCCACAACGGTCCCTGGCCGCCCCTAACATGCGGCCGACGGTACACCGTGGGGTTTTAGTCCGTGCGAGTCGGGCATAACCCACCCTCCCCCCGGGAGGGTAGGTATCCGTCAGGGATTTCCCCACGTTAATAAAAAAAAAGGTTAGGATATGGGAAAACAAGGAACTGTAGATCTTTTCGCTTTAAAAATCACCAATACGTCATAAACTAGCGTGGTGATTACGCACGTACCTTCACTCAGGAAGTGGTATATTTGGCCCACTATTGGGACTTTTATAGGTACTATATATATAATAAGAATGTAAATCTAAAATCTCTGTACTTTTTAGATTTTTTTTAAAAAAGCGTTACTGTTATCTCGGAATAAGTAATAAAATATATTTCAATCATTTTTAGAAATGTCTCTCTTTCTGTCAGCGTAGATCTTTGAACGCGCGTTACTCCTAAAGTACTGCGTTTACGATAGAACCCTATCAATAAAACCATAAAGCATATCTTAGAGTAACATTAAGTCTTTGTTTCATCCAAATCGGTTTAGTTTATCAAAAGATATTGTAATTTTAATGACTACGCGACTTAAGTACTAGAGAAAAGTAGATAGTAATTAGGCTTAATACATTCAGATAATTTTCTTAACAACTGTTTTATATATTAGTTTCCACGCGGACGAACTCGTGAGCACAGCTTATATAAAATAAACTTCTTTTTCATAACTTAATGACTAAACTAATACAACAAAATATAATGGATGTTTTGATCTGAAAGTAATCACTTAGCAAACGAACGAATCGAGCGCTAATTAAAAGGCAGTAAAAGGGCTCTTTGTCGGGTTCACTCCACTTTGAACTCGAGTCCGTTCTGATTCATTTCTTTATCGAATGCTACCACAACACTTTAGGATGTTATATGATATACTTTATGATATAAATCACTTGCCGGTTTCACATTCGTGACACGGAGGCATTTTGCTATGTTGCATTGCGCTTTGTGCATCCACGCAACGCACACATCGGCCGTGGTATGCTAGCGCATAATAAATATGGCAACCTCGTCTCGAATTAATGCAGTGTCAGATATTTTTAATTAAATGATTATTGACACCCTAACTATACATTCGTAAAATACAAAACTCTGTGTATAAACTAATTAAATAAGGTTATAACTATGTCAAAAATATAGTGTTATTTTTAAATACAAGTATGTTATGCACATATTGAATAACTAAGGTTGTCAACACATTTTATTGCAAATGTAAAATTAGTTCGGACATGGTTTGTATGAATTAATATTTCATACAGTTTGTTTTTTTAGGACTGTTTAACTTTAATTAATATGAGATCAAACGAGTTCATCGTTATTTATGACAAGACTTAAATCTCTCACTTTATTTTACTTAATACTTTATTTTGATACAATTTATGTTTCATCACACATTTTAATATCGATCTTATTATAACTTATATACGCTTTCAGAAAATGACATACGGCACCTGTCATTCAAGCGCTGTTCCCAAAAGATAGGCCAAATCTATATTATCTCGTGCAAAGTCGTAAGCTAGTTAAAAGAGTAAAGTTTGTAATTTTTTTAAATTTGCAACAAATAAAAGGGCTTATTAAGTTATTGTTTCAATTATAAGTGTAAAGTTTGTTTATTTTAATTAGGGTTATCGTTAGTGACTCGCTTCTTGTCTCGACACATGTCAGTTTTTACTTTAAAATTCTTTCAATCTGAATACCACGTAAATGTAACCAGAACATATACATAGTACGTATGCATAGTAACGTACAATAAACATACAAAAAACATAATACGTACGTAACGTATGCATAGTAATTTAACATTTGAAAAGTCATAGTGCCTTAGTTCATAATAGATTATAACTAATTAATGTTTGAATTTTGCCTTATCTAGTTACTAGTACCTCGCGGATTCAACTTATGCTTAGTCATTCCCGTCCTTGTTGTCTGTTTCATTACTCTCCTTTTAGTATACTATCTGATCTACATTTTGCATGATAATTGCTAAGGATCATAGTATAACGTTAGTTACTGTATGGCCTTCCATAATAAAGAGGTTGCTGTCAGAAATTAACGTAGTCATATCTGTTTTTATACTTTTAGCTAGTTTCTTGGGTTTAACCAAAATTAAATGATAACGTGGTAAAATAAAATGATGACGTGGTTCAAATAGTAAACCCGTTAGACCTAGAGGGAAGGCTTTCAAATGTAGCTGCCGGAACTAAGCTAACGTGTATTTGGTAACAGATTTTCAACTGGATGGTCGTAGCCAGCAGGCGTACTTAGATAAAGTGCTACCACCATGCTATGGCTTCATCACGATGTTTTCCTTCACCGGAAGCTCCAAATCAATTCCAAGGGCTCGAACCGACGTCCATCGACACTGTGTCCGAACACGCTATTGATTCAGCCATGATTGTATGTGGTAGAGCCACGCTGAAGTTAGAACTGGTTTCATTATGAATGGGTCGGTTCGCCTGGGGTAGTAACACCCTCTCATAGAAACACCGATGTGAAGTAACAGTGCATTGTTGCGTTTCGTTCGGCCAGTGCAAGCGCCGGAGGACCATCTTCCCTCCTCTTGCAACTCCCCTGGTGTTGCAAGTATCTATGGACGATGGTGATCACTTAGTATCAGGTGGCCAAACTGTTCGTTTGCCTCTTATGATATAAAAAAAAATGCGTTGCAGTTGTCGAAACAGACATAGGTGTTTGGCAACACATTTTCAACTTGGTAATTGTAGTTATCAAAGCGAGTTTAGATATAGCCAGGACTATGGTTTCTTTAAAATGTTTTCGTTCACCAAAAGCTGCGACTCGGTTGCAAGGATTCTAACGTTTATCAACGTGGTGTCCGAAAACGCTATCATCGTTCTTATCTAAATACTTTTTTAGGACTTATGGTGTTAGTATAAATTGCAGTCTCATACATATTGTGTATAAAATGTAAATTTTAAACTTTACTTTAATTGCCAAATGTAAGTACCACTATTGTGTGCTTCATGGTCCGTGAATGTATTCTTTATAAATTGGCGTCTTGGTGCTGCACATAATAAATACACTACATAAATTCTTATGTAATTTTGTATAAACTGGGTATTTTAGCATTAAATCATATCAAAAAGTATGTACCATACCCTATATTGTTTAATTTAAAATATATTTATCCAAGTAGCTGCGTAAAGACTGCCTATTGTACATTAGTTTCACAAAATATCACACGAAACACGTCATCGTTTAAGATGTTAGCTTCAGACAAAGCTTTTGTAAATTGTAATTACACTTCCGAGTAACATCATCAAGCGTTGTTTTGTTTTGATTAATTAGGAACTCATTTCAGCGACGTAAATCGGACGAGGTAAGAAATGTTCACATAAAATTCCAGGAAAATGGATTTAGATATAGAATATATATACACAAATATTGTAATATAATAACTAGTGGACGCCCAGTGGTCGAAATTCGACCAAAATTAATTGATTTTTTAAAGTTTGAACTTTATTAGGGTACTTTTGTCAAAGGGTATAACTACTATAATCAAAGGTTTTCATCATGGCTACTTATTTATTTGCCATTTGTCATGATCTTTATTATATAATCATTAAAAAAAATCTATGTGTAAATGAAAATGAAAATTAATTATAAATTGGAAACAAAACCACGTGGTAAAGCTCAAATTTCAACCAAACATAACTTTACGAAAATAAAGGAATTTATCGCAACCCATGACACAATTTTCAATTACTTTTACAGGACACCATGGGGTGGTATTTCTGGGTGATATTCAATTAAATGTAATCTATTCATTATGAGAAATAGTGATACGCTCAGTATCATCGTAAGGAAAGTAATGGACGCACAATATTATCAAATGGTGAATCCAAGACAAAGGCGTTTTTAATACTACCATTAGCTTTGAAATTTTTTTTTTGTTGATACATGTGGTTGAATTGCAACATTGTAACCGCGGAGGTCTAAGTCATGGATTACTTTTATGAACAAAATTCTTATTTTGATTATACAAAGTATTAATTCATCATTTGAAGTGAGTTCACCATAAAAAATAATAAACATTACAATAATAGTTATATTTTATAATATCATTGCTAAATGTAGGATGAAAAATAGTAATTAGAACGTAAGAGTTAAAAAATACATGTAGTCGAGCATAGCAACCTCCTTCTTTCACAACCTTTTTTGAAATTCGTATTTATTGACGGCTGTCAAAATGTCTTTTTCATTTACATGTGTGTATATGTTGTGTAAAATTCGAGTAGTAGTGTGAGTAGTGCATATTTTAATTAATTTACTAATGTACTTCTAATGCATTCTATATAAAATAAACAGCTTTCTGCACCTCTCAGCCATATAAACTTTAACTATGCCAAATTTCAGGTTCACCCGTTGACAGGAAGTAGGTTAAAAAGGGGTACAATTTTTTTGCTTCACGTATTAATATATAGATAACCTGTAAGACATATTTTGAATAGCGTTGATCTATATCTATACACATAATAAGAAGTACATGGGCGACCTAGCCTAGCTGGGTTCTTTAAAAAATATTTTTAAATTAAAGTAAACTGTTAGGTTTGCCTTATAAAATTAACATCTTTTCACAAAAAAAGATATATCTCTTCTGCTGTCACTCGGATTCGAACTGGGGTTACACGGATTTTCGAAGCAACTGATTTCCATCTGTGAGCTATTTTTGTTTTGACAGTGGCGGCGAATTTTACCTTTATATTCTAGCTATATTTTTCATTGCCTGAAAACTCAATCAAAAAAGTTTTCTATTAATAAAATCTACCTAGATCGATTTATCGTCCTCGAAACTACCTACATACTAAGTTTCATGGAAATAGATGACGCCGTTTCCGAGATCCTGAATATATAAAAATATACAAGAATTGCTCGTTTAAAGGTAGAAAATAGATAGATATATATAAATGTACCGTGTCTGTACTTTTTGTATTTCTGTGAAAAGAATTTGCAGTGTCTTCGAATAAGTAATAAAATACATTTCAACCATTTTTAGAAATGTCTGTCTGTTTGTATGAATACGCATCACTTCTAAGGTAATGTATTCATGATATAGAGAAAACGATATACAAGAAAATCATAAAACATATTCTCAAGTAACATTTAATCTTAGTTTTGTTACGATCGGTTTACTCTATCATAAGTTATTGTAATTTTAATGAAGACGTGAATTAAGTACTTGAGAAAAGTAGATAAGTAAGGTGGACTTATTAAATTGACATGATTTTATTAGTCACTGTTTTTTTTTTTAAATTAGGTTCCATGTGAACGGAGTCGGGGGCACAGTTAGTTTATACTGTCTATATCTATACTAATATTATAAAGAGGTAGTTTGTGACGTTGTTAGTGAGTTTGTGACGTTGTAGGGGGTAATCTCAGGAATTACTAGTCCGATTTGAAAAATTCTTTCAGTGTTATATAGCTCATTTATTGAGGAAGGTTATAGACTATATCATCACGCTAAGACCAATAGGAACGGTGCATCAATAAATAATGTTTCAGAAACGGTTTTTCCTTTTGAGAGCTTCCACTGCGTGTTAGCGTTACTACAAAATAACTATTCCACGCGAATGAAGGCGCGAGTAGCAGCTACTAATTAATATAGATGAAACATGCAAGTTTCCATAAAGCAATAAAATTGTTTCCACGTTAACATACAATTATTATACAAAAGTGAATGTATTTGTAAGTACATAGTAATAGACCAGGAGCCCTATTTTGAATGATATAACGAAATTCGATCAGTCTGAATGGTTTGTCGTTAACTGGGTAAGCAAAATATTCAAAATTCCAACTAAGTACAATATCAGGTTTCTGTCTCCTAATATTTTTGTTTCATATTTTCTGCTGCTTAGATATTGTTACACGATAATTAAAACTTGTCTGCTTACCCGACGTAATTGCATGCGTCATCATTTATATACCTACCTACTAAGTACATAGGTAAGGATATTTTTACCTAGAATGAATTGGAGAGAGAAAAAATATGTATGAATTTGATAATATTTTTGTTTGATTAATTATTTATTTCTATACTAGCCCCTGCCCGCGACTTCGTCCGCGTAGTAATAGTTACTTTGGGCTAACGTTAATATGCAGCGGAATCTCTCAAAAGAAAAAAACCAGATTTTGCAACATTTTTCCTAAGTGCTTCGTTTCTATTGGTCTTAGCGTGATGTTATATATGTAGCCTATAACCTTCCACAATAAATGAGCTATATAACACTGAAATAATTTTTCAAATCGGACCAGGAGTTCCTTAGATTACCCCTACAAACTCACAAATTTTACCTTTTTATAATATTAGTGTAGATATAATTATACCGCATATTATATCAAATTGAACGAATTTGGTTTTATTATTTTTTAATTATATAAAAATTAATATGTCATTTACGAGCCATATATGGTCTATGGCCTTATATGGTAACATATGAAATATAATTAGAACCGCTTTAAAAATAGACCTTTTTGACAGATTTTTTTTAAATAACTGTAAATTATGATATAATATTGAGCAATCTAAAATACTACATTTATTGCTATAAACTTTATAATATAAAAAGTAAACTGTCACTTAATAAGAAAAACCTTCTTAAAAAGTAAATATGTTAAACTTGTAACAGCTATGAGAGCAAATGGAAGAATGTGAGAAAGTATAGATATAATGTAATAAAAAGACAATAAAATAATACATATACTACGAACATAGTAATTTATACTTTCCTGTCATCTTATTAAAGTACATTATCTATTTGGTTTTACAAGTGAACGAGAAACAAAAACCTTAGGACCAAATCCTTCTTCTAACTAACAAAAAGGAGATTAATCTTCTAAAAATGAAACGTTCTTAATGTAATGTAGCTTTAAAACAAATTGGTTGATAGCATGTAAATATCAAACCTTCAAAACATATACAGCAAGCCTTGTGGTATGAAGAAAGAGTGAACAGATAGATGGCGTTGACAACTGACGAATTATTTTAAATCGTATCTATGAATTAACAACCAAAATCAAATGAAAATACTCTTTATTCAATTCAGGCCCTGAAAAGGTAAATATGAACGTCGAAACTACCACCGGTTCGGAATACAACCCAGTCATCGAGAAGAAGCGGAAAGAAACTCGATCTGCTTTATCTTTTCATAATAATTTTTTTTATATAATTACAACATAATAAAGATATAAAGTTACATTCGTTTTTGGTGGATGCACAGAGAGAGGCCTCACTTCCAGACGTCGCTATCGTTCACATATTGTTCACGAAGGAACAAAGCGGAAAAGGAAAACCTCTGATTGTAATTATCTTTGATCAAATGAGAAGTGTAGACTAAAAACACAAGGGTAATTAAAATAATTAAACACTTACAGATGTGCAAGTTCATGAGCGATGACAAAGGCGCTGGTGAGGCCTTCATCACGGTCTATCGCGGCGGAACGTGTGCGGGAGCAGACACCTCCTACTGGCGCAAACCCTGAGGGTCCACCCAGCTGGGTCCGAGTCAACCACACCGTTGCGTCCCAACCTGTGCTGTCTAGAATAATTCATATTCGTTATTAATATAATCACGAATTCGAAGCCCAATCAAAACCTTGCAATTTTAAGGCGTGACTTTGAAATAATCCAAAAATAATTGTAACGCGTTTCATTTAATTAGAAAGAAATTAACCGTATTTATGTATTTATGAACAAAAGTGTAAAGACTTTAAATGTACATTGCATTACTTCTATCATACATTATATTATCCTTGTTTTATACAGTAATAATTTTTAATAGTAATGCATAAGATCATTTCTATAATCTAACAATTTTGGAGTAACATACTTTCCGTTTACAAATTGTCATGAAAACTGGTTGAGAATAAAGTATATCAAAAATATGATTAACGATTCGCGTACTTAATCAACTACGAAGTTGAATACGCTTCCTCATAAAAATCAAACAAACAAACAAGAAAAACACGTCATAATTGTGGCCTTTATAAGAAACTTCTATAACAAAGTATGGAAAATAATTACATTTTCAGACAGAAAGTACTGATTTATTAATATTATACTAGGATTTCTTTGTGATTTCGCATCTTGAATAAAGGTGTCAATACTCTAGCAACTTTTGAAACGGTATCATCGGCTGTTGTTTATAAAAAACGAGAATACAGTATATGTATTCGAACAATATCTAATTTATAATCTATTGATTGAACCATAAGAATAATGTGTATAGTGATACGTGTATTTTTTGTTGACTTAACGCTTCAATCCTCATGTAAGTTAACATTTGAGTCAGGGCCAGAATCAAGTATGCGTTCAATGACTTCGCTGCTTCATTCATCATCGTCACTTGCCGTTGATGTTTTTTTTCTAAATGTCAAAACTCGAAACATGTCAATGCGATATTAATTACCACTTTAAGTTTGATCATATCAAGACTGTCTTATTCTACTTAAGTACAATGAGAATTGTATTTTTTACTTCGATATTATATTGATTATATAGTAATGATTAATGTGTTCTTTTAGTACTGAAGAAGTTTTTGGTGGGATCTTCGTGTCTTATTTCGTGACTTAATTTTTGAAGTTATACTTCTTTTGGCGCGTTAGGGAAAATGATGAGAGTAAATTTTACAATGCGTGCACACCGTCACGAATAACCGACACCCTGAAGTTATTACGATGCGAGCGTACACCGACACGAAAAACAGACACCCTGAAGTTAGCCATAGTCAACATTTTGTTTTTTTGTATTTGTTGTTTGTATTTCTAAGTAGTCCGGTGAAGCTGTTTAGACCTTGCTCGGTCAATAGTGTAGTCAGTTCGAGAAAAAAAAATGTATTTCTTTGTATTAAATTTTCAATGTATTAAATACCTTTTTAAATACGTAGAATAAAGCGAAAGATATTTTTTTTTGTATCAAAAATTTGAAAAGATGATAAAATAGAAAAAAAAAATAGATTTAAATTCAAAAGATTCTTATGTCGTTACGCCAAAGAAGTATAACTTCTAACACATGTATGAATGTACATGTATATATGTACACATATATGTATACATTCATACACATATATGTGTATGTTCACACACACGTTTTTAATTATAAACTAGTGTTATTTGATTTTATCGTATAATATTGGTGAAGTTCTGTATAATATATCTTAGTTATTCTGCACAAGTAGGATAAAAAAGGGAATGGGTTACATAAGTTTTTAAATGTTTTACAAACTCCTTCGAAAGTTCTACCACACTTTATAAGAAACCACTTATAATGGTAGAAATAATGTACAATGACCTGACCTTGTTTTACACAGTCGAAAGAAGAAGAGAGAAAAAAAAGAAGCTTGTTTTTAGTTAGAGAAGAAATGAATTAATTATTTGTATGTCGACATATTGTATTTATTTTATATTATCAACTGCCCGAAAACTTCAATCGTGTCAATGGTAATATTAACTGTATGACAATAAGAAAATCATGTAGATTAAATGATGGAATGAAATAATATTTATAATCGGTTCCGTAATTACAGAGAATGTTTTACACAAACAGACCAATTTTACTTATAATAATATCATAGGTCATTCTTTAAATAAGCACTGACAATAATCCTTAAAAAGTGACATGGTTTTGTAACTATATATTATTCCCTTCCCTTTATCTATACATATAATAAGAATGTTAATCTAGTTTCCTCAAAAAAATTGTTGCATGTGTAAGAATAAGCAATAAAATACATTTCAATCATTTGTAATATCTGTCTGTCTGTCTGTGTGTTTGTATGAATACGCATTACTGCTAAAGTACTGAGTTTCCAATAAAATCTCACCAAGAAAAGCATATTCTCGAGAATAATTTAGTCTTTGCTTCCTTAATATCGGTTCACTCTATAAAAAAAAATAGAAATTTTAATGACGACGTGACTTAAAAATGAAAATGATACGTAGTCTTAGTAGTCCGGTGAAGCTGTTAAGACCTTGCTAGGTCAATAGCGTAGTCGGCTCAAGAAAAAAAAAGAAACAATACATTCAGTAAATGTTATTAGTCATTGTTTTTTTAAATTAGGTTCGACTCGGACGGAGTCGTGGGCACAGCTAGCCTCATATAAATTCGTTCACGAAGTTTACAGCGTTGTATATAGTGTGATTTATACAAAACCATGTAAAAATGCGGTGTTATTACAAAAAAAAGTGAAATACGTATTGAATACTTGCTTGTTTGTTAAAAAAGGTTTCGTATTTAATGTACCTCGCTCGCTGAATGTTCACCATCTTGCTATTTTGTCTCACTTAGGTTAGGCTAGAATAAACTTGCGAAAAAAGGACAACGCGAACTTGCTTCGGGCGAGCGCAGTGCAAATAAGAAATCTTTTTAAAGTAAGTATTCAGTACGTATTTAACTTTTTTGTAACAACACCGATGATGTCTAAAGACAAAAAACGTCGTCTGTTATATTCAAAAATAGAATTTGCTAATAAGTGAAAGATTTAATTTTTATTGTAAATCGCCGAAATTTATTAATGAAGCTATAATGTAAACAGTAAACATATGTCGGTCTAACTGTGATGTAATGTCAGACGAAGCTGGACTGACTGTCGGTGCCGGAAGTTGTAATAATGTTGCTAATAAAATATAATAAATCTCAGTTGGTGTTTTATGGGGCGAAATGTTATGTGACGAAGTCGGTACTGGATGTTTTAAATATATATATACGTGCCGAATTATTCAAATAGTACGATTTTCATTATTCAGTCGTTTGTAAATGCGAATGTACGTTTTATATCTGGATCTTGATTGTGGTATTTTACAATTACGGATGTTTTGAGTAGTTAAAACGGAAATTTTGGTTAATGTTATCATTTCTCATGGTTTATAATAAAAATAATGTTTATAAATCTGTAGTAGGATTGTTTAATACGAATAAGAGAATAATTAAGTGAAATGAACTTTTATTTTCATTGACACTAATGTTGTACCTGGTGGCAGTTTCATCAGATGTCGATAATTCCACTTGTTCACACCTTCTAGTGATTTCTTCACATTTCCGTACTTAATTATCGAGTCTTTCTCCTCTAGCAGGAACAGTTTGTTGATCACTAGCGTCATGTTTGAGTTTAAGGAAGGGTCGTTGAAGATAGCACTAACCTATAAACGTATAACACAAAACATTATCTTGCACTCTCAATAAATAATTTAAAAAAGTAACCAAATGCGCTCTCATATAACATGTATGTACTACTCACAATATTCATTAAAGCGAGTATATAATGCCTGACTCTTTCACGGCCGTGAAACTTTAGCATTGTCAAATCAGCCACAATCGCCAACTCGAGCCACAGTCCTTTCACACCTGAAAGAAACATCAACCACAATGTAACTATCACATTCGTTTCTTATAATCACTGTTATACAATATTTGTAAAAGTAAACACACCTGACACCGGTCTAGTGACGACTTGAACATTACGAAAATATTCGATTTCAGTTTGGCCACTATGTCTCGGGTGCACGTGTGACGTCATTGTCGGCTGATCGTCTTCCCCGAAGTCAAGATCAAGGTCAGTGACCGTGTCGCCCGTAAGATTGTACGCAGCCGTCTGATCTGCCATAATTACGTCCCGTCGTCTCAAAACATGAGCACCCTCGTTTTGCGTCGGCTGCAGGACAAACTCCTCGTTACCAACTTGCAGCAGCCCATACAACTGTCCCGCGCACTCTGTAACAGTCGCCTTCGACCCTTTCTCGTGGAGAACTCGTCCCTTGTAAAATTCGCAGTCATTATAGTAGGGTGAGCGAATCGCTTTGTTTTCTTGAAGTTCGAGGTGCCAACCGAGGAGGTGAATATGATGAGTCGAGGTGTCGGGTGCTTGACGTCGTGTACGCGGCGTGAAGAGCACAGGTTCGGCTGGCGGTCGCCAGGCGCCGGCGCCGGTTGCCGCGACGAGCATGGCCGCCCATAGCCAGCGCGGCATCGTCCGCGCGCCGCCGCGAACTTCGGCTCTCTGACCGACGCTGTTCCGCGCGGTGCGCTCACGCATCTACGCACATGGCGGCCGTCTCGACGCTCAGAAGGTAAACGACTCTGCGATCCGCTACTTATGGGTTGCAATGTGCTCTACGCCTCGTGCGTCATTTGTAAACAAAGGGCGCTCGGTCGTTTTTGTTCTATTATCGCCTAGCATGTTACACTTAATACGTATTAGTGACAATATCCACGTGCTGTTGCTTTAATGAACAAATGTGACACTGAGCATGATGTTATTATGAAGCATTATTTCCCTTCCATTTAACAATTGCAGCAGTTACGTAGTACCGATAATGAATGCCCGATAAATGTCAAGTGCATGAACTCTATATGAACTTTGCAATGCAATTTGATAGCGCGCTCCAAAAGCCAAGATCTGATTTGTATGCAGTTAGTATGCAACAAGTCGTATGAATCTAGGATACAACATATTAAGAAATTACATTTTATTTTAAATGCCTTTATACGATTACATTATAAATATTTTAATAATGAATCTAAATATATTTGTTTTAATTAGGCGGATAGAAAACATGATCGAAATGACTAAGCCATAATTATGTAATTTGTGTAAAATATATACTTAATAAATATCTTTTAAGAAGAAAGCAATACAAATAATAATCAAATAAAATTTTCGATGTAATTTTGTATTGGTGTTAGACTTTTGGATTCAAACTTTGTTTTTTAAAAAAACTACCTATATACATTGTAGAAACAAAAGCGAGTTGCGTTAAATTCAACATTACTTCAAATATTTTAAGATGAGTATATACTACATAATTATTATATTCCATGCGTAGACGTAAACGTTCTTAATACATTTTAAAAGCAACGAAAATGTGCCATATATAGTACGCTATTAACAAAGTACTCACAATAAAACTCGACGGTCGCGGCTTTGTAAAATTTCAAACTGTCTTTATAATTATACTTTATAAAAAAAAAAACTAGTGAGTATAATAATCATGATATATTACGGTATGTGGCAAAAAACTAGGGCGTAGTCGTCTATGCGTTGACTATAAGTTTCATGAGTCACTCACTCTGAAGGAAACAAAAAACAAAGACATTTACACTTAAAGTAATTTCTGGGTCAACGATCGATAATTCACTGTAATTATTTGAACTATGACGATGCTACAGATTTTTTATAATACGAGCTTCTAATAATTTAAATTTGCACGTTATGTGTGCTTCTTTTATTTTATTATCTGATATTACTTTCAACTACAGTTATAGTGTGTGTAGTTTTATACAGTAACATTGAATCGATAGGGCGGTTGAATGTGCATGTGTTATTCAAATAATTGTAGTAACTAAAACCATAATATTCGTCGTGCATTATAGTTTTGCAAAATTTATATCACTAGCTGCGCACGTAGCTCCGTCCGCCGTTTTTGGTGTAATTAATGCAGCGCTATCTAGTAGTGAATTATGAATTATTTTGATATATAATCCATTACATTTCGAATGGTTCTGGATTGAGGTTTATGAAGGAATTAGTTCAAAAAGTAAGGAATCCTCAAGTATCTTATAACGTATTACTAATAAAAAATTACAGCCTTCTAGGTACGATTTGAGACGATTATGAGACAAATCTTTATAAGGTTTAAAGAGGTTCAAAATACAATTCATAAAATGTATAGTCCGAATTAAATAGCTTATTTCTGGTTTTTTTACTTATATTTGTCTGAATAAGGATTCTCAAAGGACTTATTCAGCCTTCTTAAATCTATACTAATATTATAAAGAGGTAAAGTTTGTGAGTTTGTGATGTTGTAGGGGGTAATCTCAGGAACTACTAGTCCGATTTCAAAATTATTTTAATGTTATATAGCTCATTTATCGAGGATGGTTATAAGCTATATATCATCACGCTAAGACCAATAGGAGCGGAGCACTAATGAAGAATGTTTAAAAATCAGGGGTTTTTTCCTTTTGAGAGATTTCGTTGCGTGTTAGCATTAGCCCAAACTGTCTACTCCACGCGAACAAAGTCGCAGGCAGTGGCTAGTGTCTAATATAGACATACGACTAGTTAGTTGAGTATTATTCTATAGTAGGTTTTATTCGAATACTTGACCATCTGGCTTTAGAGATAAATTATAGATAAAAAATATAAACAATACTCGGCTTTTTCAAATGATCTGAGTTTACCTTGTCTATATTGACCTTATTAATGTGATTTTATCTAAATTGGACTAAATTAAGCAATAAAAATAAATAAGTAACTTTGATAGCGGCCTATTATAAAGAAATGACAAAGGCCGAATCAAGAAAATCCTTAAAGGGACTGATAATTATTCTAGGCACCAAATACGGCGTTCAGTTAATTTTTTTGTAAGATTTGTAGTTGCTAGAAATGCATATTCGACGATCAAAAATTAATGATGTATCAAAAATCATTAACTTTGAAAGTAAATATTAACCCATTCCAGTTTATAAAATATTCTTTGAGATATTTTCAAATGAAAGAAATACATTAGCGAAAAAATAAACTAAACATTGAGAGTACATCAATAAAATCAGAATTTTTGGTGATTATATGAATATGGCTAGTACACTGGAATTGTCATTTCAATTAACACCTTCATAAAAAGGCCACATAGTCTAAGGATCTAGATGTAGATATTTGATGGTACAAAATATAATCCTATATGAATTATACGTTTTTTTATCATAGGAGGAACAGTCGGGCCACCTGATGTTAAGTAATCACGACACCGTTTAGAGACACAGGCAACATTAGGGAAGTCACAATTGTCTTGCCAGCATGTGTTTGGGGAAGGGGGAGGTGGAGGAGGTAAAGAGGGGATGTGGGCCTCCGGCGCTCTCACTGACCGACTGAAACGCAATAATGCAAGCACTGTTACTTCATTTAGTCTACCCAATCATCCTGAAACCAGTAATAGCTTCAGCGTGGTTTTATCACCCTTAAAGCACAAAGCTACCACTCTTAATAGCGCTATGCAAAAACTACTTTTTTCTAAATGTATGAAGTGAAAAATCTCTGAAATAAGTTAGTTTAATAAATACATTAGTGAATCGATTCGTTTCAAAGTACGTTTATCTCGTTTAGATATCTAATACGACAAATTACAAATGAGGTCACAATGTAATTTAAACATGATAATCATGTTAAATACGTAATATCAGAAATATATAACATTATATTATTTTATTGGACATTCAATTTATTAATTATTTACATATTAAAATACATAATAAGGTTTACATTTTGCTTTAGCCAATTTACTAATGCAATAAAAGCGAGGTATCTTAGATAGAACTCTACCAGGGATTACAACTCAATATAGCTTCATTTATACCTACATCTCAAAATACATATTGCTTATACTGTGGACTAGCGTCCCATCCAGTTTCACATGAGTGAAAAATGTACCGTTATGAGTGTTTAAACCAATGATTTAAACAATGTAGATCTGTATTTTGGTTCTTTTAGTACTGTTTTCTGTAATTTATCCGATACAATATATATAAAGAGTTGTTGAGGTATGTATGCCTGGTACACGTATATGTTTCGACAACTTACATATGTATGAATAGTTAGCTTAGGTCAGCTCAGATAGGTTGCGAATTGCACGTATCAGGCAACAGCCCAAGCCGAGGTGTGCCGTGCACCCTTGAGCTAGTTGTCATATATAATAGGCTGAGTGCCCTAAGCGCTCGCCTTAGTAGTCCGGCAAAGCTGTTAAGACCTTGTTAGGTCAAAGCGTAGATCGAGAAAATAAACTGTTTTTTGTTTTGTTGTTTTATGATACTCTTCATCAGAGTGTAGAAGCTACATAAGCATACATACACAAAAATATTTGTAATAAGTCTGTGACATAATGTAAGCTATTCATTAAAATGACATACAATTGAGAATTGTTTTAATCGACTTAAAATAGTGATAAGTATAACGAAAATTAAGTATTAATACTATAGTTTGATACCAATAATGAATTATTTTTTAATTATATTTAAATGATAAAAATATCTTTTATGTCTTATCCTTAGGAAATAGATATGTACCATTGATTTTTTTTAGATATTTTTGTGATGTACAATTCCGTAGTACATTTATATACCTGTTTAGACTTGGCGAGCGTCACCAATGTAAAAATTGCTTCTTATAACTTTGTTAGAATACTTTTTATTGGCTTTACTGCATATAAATGTAATATTCACGTGATTTATACAAAATCCTTTCAGAAGAAATTATTTGAATAATCGTGAAAACCGTATCAAAATCTGTTGTAAAATCCAGAAAAACTAAGGGAATAGAGACAGACGCGAAATTATTATTAAAAAAAATAGTTTGTAAAATTATGCAAACTTGAAGTGACACTACATTGAATAGAACTATATCACTATTATTGACAATACTAGTTTACTTCAACCATTCTTAACGATATTCTATTGAATCGAAGAGTTGTTATTACACCTGTGTTTGTTTCGGCTGTTCGTTTTCCTCATAGCAGAGAGTATAAAAATAATGATAAGACCAGTATAATAATATAACAAAAACTATTACAATATTTGGAAATATATCTAATATAAAATAAAAGTTTTATTCAATCACTCATTCAAATGTTTTTTCTGGAATTTGTGGCGTTGCGGAAGATTTTTTTTTTCAAACTGACTAGGCTATTGACCCAGTAAAGTCTTAACAGCTTCACTGGACTACTAAGGCGAGCGCTTAAGGTGCTTAGGCGATTTTATTTGACAACTAGCTCAAGGGTGCATGGCACACCTCAATTTGGGTTGTTGCCTGATACGTGCAATTCCCGACCTCTCTGAGCTAACTTAAGCTAAGCTAACTATTCATACATATATAAGTTGTTGAAACATTATGTGTACCAAGCATACATACCTCAACAACTCTTATATATATTTCGTATCGGATAATCTTCTAAACTATTTCAGTTTGATGGGGAAAAAATAAATAAAACCCTTCCACTTTCATGTGTAAGTTTGTATGCGTGCCCGTGTGTGGAGGTAATATGTGGCGTTGCGGAAGACACTCGACCGAAATTGTAGCTAGTGCAAAATTAACCAAATTTCGTTCATTAGGCAGTTATTTTATATGCACTTTCGTAAAAAAAATACGTGAGACTGTTGAGTTATTCAGAAGTTCATATTACATAGACACGTGTATTCATACAATGCAATAGATTGAACTACTTAAGTACAATCATTTAGAATATTACTAGTTTTTGTACCCGTTTTCAATCGTATTATACAGTCCTTTCTTCTGAGTACCTACCCTCTTCTTGGTAACGAGTTTACAAAATTTCATGACCATCTGTTAAGTAGAAAAGGGGGACACAAACAAATAAAGAAACTCACTTTAGTATTTATAATATTAGCTACCTGTATAGTATTGAGTCAAAGTTTCTACAACATTCAACAGCAGAAAAACGTATACCACATATTTTCTGCCCCAAAGCACGTTTGTTTCCTTCTTGTTTTACTTATTATATACATGTTATTTCACATTTCCACAAAAGAAACGATCTATTATTAAGTGATATGGTAATAGTAACAGTAGATATTACCTAAGATTGGTTACAAATTGTCTATCTCGAATTGACATTCAACTGTCCAAACCACTCGACCGCCACACCCCTAGTTTTGGATATGTTGTTTTATTGAATTACTTCAGAGAAATACCTATTATCTCTTATTTGATACTTATAGCGTCCATTGTGTTTGTAATAAAATTACACATAGCACCCACACACAAGTGCACGCATAAACGCGTACACATAAAAGTGGAAGGGTTTTATTTTATCCCTTATCGAACTGAAATAGTTTAGAAAACTATCCGATACGAAATATATATGAGTTGTTGAGGTATGTATGCTTGGTACATATATATGTTTCAACAACTCATATATGTTGAATAGTCAGCTTAGCGTAGATTAGCTCACATAGATCGCGAATTGCATGTATCAGGCAACAGCCCAAACCGAGGTGTTCCGTGCACCCCAGGGCTAGTTGTCAAATGAAATCGGCTGAGTGCCATCTGCGCTAGTTAACCTACCTTGTCAGGTCAATAACGTAGTCAGTTCAAGAAAAAAAAAGTGTTTATAATATTACATTACATTAATAAACGACCAATAATATTAAATCATTACATACATTTCCAGTCAATCAATTCAGAGGAACATCCGCTCAATATTCCAAATATAGGTGAAACTTTAAGCCATATTAATTTGTAACATAACTAGCAAACAATTATTACAATTCTATAAATAGTATTCTACTAAATGTAAATGTTTATCCGATTTAAACTATGACATTCGTGTCGAATTTCACAAGAACAGAATATCCAATAACACCTACCTAATACGTAATAAAACATCGTTTACCTAGTTACGTCATAGAATTATATTAAAGAACTAGCTCTGCCCGTGACTTCGTCTGCCTGGAAAATTATGTAAAAAAACAGTGATGAATAAAGTCATCTGAATGTATGAAGTCCATTTACTTATCTCTCGTACTTACGCCGCGTCGTCATTAAAACCACAATAACTTTTGATAGAGTGATCCGATTTTAATGAAACAAAATCTCAGTTTCCCCTGAGGATATGCTTTATGATTTTCTAATTTCATGTGTAAGCATGTATGCGTGCACGTGTGTGTAGGTGATATGTGTAATGTTGTTGCAGTGTTAAAGATTTTGTGACACTATATCGCACGAGCAGCGTACTCAAAGACTCCACCCGGCAGGTAAACATATCATAACTCTATCTTAATACCAAATAATATGTTTTTTATCAAATGCTGATTCATATCGATTAAAATCACAGGTGTTTTTTTTTTTTGTAAATTTGGATCAAATTAAAATTGCCTAATTTTTTCCATCTTTACATACGATAACATTCTTATCACAAATTGTAATATATAAATTGTAATTGTAATATATAAATTGTAATTGTAATATAAATTGAAAGTGTCTGTACTTTCTTGATTTTCGTGAAAAAAATGTTGCAGATATCTAGGAATAAGTAATAGAATACATTTCAATCATTTTTAGAAACGTCTGTCTGTCTGTTTGTATGAACACGCATCACTGCTAAAGTACTGAATTCGCAATAACATTATAAGAAAATAATAAAGCATATGTTCGAGAATAATTTAGTATCTGTTTCATTAAAATCGGTATACTCTTCGAGCGAAGTACGAGAGAAAAGTAAATAAGTAAATGGACTTAATACATTGAGATAACTTTATTCATCCCTGTTTTATACATAAGGTCCCATGCAGACGAAGTCGCGGGCACAGCTAGTTAACAATAAAAATATAAAATTGTTATTAGATTATCGTAAATAAAATAATGTTTTCTCTTCGATATTTTAATTAAAGCTCAGACTTTAGTAAACTTTTACCGCAATAGAAAACACTTTAAAATTTCCGTTTAATAAACAGTGTTCGTCGGGCCCGATGTTTGTTGTACTGCGACTTCCTAGTATTTTTAATTTGTATTCAAAAGTTACAACGTTGACTAATGTTACAAGGTACTCTTAGGTAGCAGCAACGTTTTGTAGGAATAATAATGAGTCTCATCAATAGTTTTATATTCTAATATGCAATAAAAAACATAGTTTGTGTCTGCCTATTAACCAATATGAAATGAGGTCTGTCAAATATTTACCGTGTTATTACAAAAAAGTTAAATATGTATCGAATACCTGCTTTAAAAAAGTTTAGGTACCTTCGTATTAAATACACCGCGCTTGCCGACCGCTGCGGAAGCAAGTTCGCGTTATCCTTTTTCGCAAGCTTAAGCTAACCTAACCAAAACGAAATAAAAGAGCAAGATGTCTAACGTTCGGCGAACGCAGTGCGTTTAATAAGAAAGTAACTATTTAGTGAAGACGACTCCCGCGAGGCCTTTTTGGTTTTTATGGCGGAAGTGGCTAAAATCGCGGGAGCAAGGAACAAATAGAGATGATATAGATAGTGACGAGAAGAGCGAGAACGAGAAGACTAATTAATATATGACAAGAAAGGGTAACTAACTAAAGCAATTGCAAAATTGAAGGTATAGATTGTGGCAATTAATGTAGGAAGGACTATAAAAATTAAATAAATGTATAAGCTGTATAAGAGTAATAAGTTGTATAAGACAAAAAAAAAGACAAAATGTCAAAAAGATAATAACGCAACTATAAGAAAATTACTCAAAGAATTACCCAATAAAATAGATATAGATAAAGTATTATAATCTTGTAGAAATGAAATAAACACGCAACAAAGATCTCGGATGTACGTCTGAGGACCGGGAGCTAATATAAAAAAAAAGAAAAAAAAAATAAGAAAATACCCAAACTTTTTTAAAGCGAGTATTCAATACGTATTTAACTTTTTTGTAATAACATCTTCAATGTTTAAAAATAAGTTGTTTCAGGTTGCCCTGGAATCTTAATCTGTTTATTCAATAATATTTTTTTAGTTCGCACGAGCGGAGCCGCGGAAATAACTAGTTACTTAATAAATAAGAGTTCATAATCTGCACTACTAATGTTCCGTTGGGCATTGAAATTTTATTCATACATTAAAGCTACCTATATAACTTTTAATTTATTGATCATAGAGGAAGGGAAAAGGAGAGGGGGAGGGGGAAAGTTAGGTGGACGACCGGTTCTCTCATTGACTGAACGAAACGCAATAATGCAAGCACTGTTACTTCACGTCGGTTTTCTGTGAGCGGGTTGTACCACCCCGGGTGAGCCGATCCTTTTATGCTGAAACCAGTAATAGCTTCAACGTGGCTCTACCACCTACGACTAATAGTGTAATAATCATATCATAGGAACGCAAGTTTAAGTGAAAAAAATTCTGGGATACGGAGTTGAGAAATTACCAGTGTGATTTATTGTCATGAAGTTTAGTTAATAATAATGCAAAAATTGCTGAATACTCCGCCGACCACTTTATATTTTTTAAACCGTAAATAAGATGGTATATTTTAACTCAACCCTATAAGAAATGGTACTCTTGTCCCACCTATGTAGGGTCGGCTTCTTCTCTCATGTCGTATAATGCGATTCAGCTTAATGTTTTACGGCCGTCCGCATGCCAGACTAAAATCCTCTTCGGGATTCCTTTGTGTTTGTCTGGCGAACGACAGCTAAACAGCTCATATCGCCTTTAATGCTTTCACTATATCATAATCAACTATACGTACTTTTTTCTTTTATTTTTAACAACCAACCTTCCATATTATTACTGCCATTGTCAATAATAATATTACAAATGTCGAGTGATTAACTCAATGTTCCAATACAATGGTGGCTCCCTTGTTAGAACTTTCCAGGGAATTTTTGTAACATCTCAGAATTCATGTTTCGTGGTATTATTTTCTATTCACTTCAATTATTACGTACTCTAAACTCACTGTATTACGTAAAACAATACCAATTTTACAAGTATATGGAATCAAACAACACAAGATTATGAATTACAAAAAAAAAATTGAACCGACTTCGATATCAAAACCCATACGGCACTGAAAAGTGAAAAATAAATACATTATTAATTCAACCAAATGAAATAAAATATGAATATTTGCGCTACCTAATAATATATTTGAAATCGGTGCCAACCATATTTCATATCATCTACATACAACGTTTAGGTCCACTCTCGCGTCTATTTGTATAGTGTAATATACTTTTTTATACCTACAACAAATTAGAAATTTAGGTTGGCACCGACTTCCAATATATTATTAGGTAGCGCAAATATTCATATTTTATTTCATTTGGTTGAATTAATAATGTATTTATTTTTCACTTTTCAGTGCCGTATGGGTTTTGATATCGAAGTCGGTTCAATTTTTTTTTTGTAAAAATTTTTATTTTTCCATTTTTAGTGTATATAAATATATTTATCTGGTTCTAATTAATTATAAAATAAGTTCATAACTTGACAAACAAACATGATATTACACCGTACTAGATCCAACTGGTCAAATTAGGTTGATTGTCAACGAATTTCAGAACTTCATCTTTCCTAATGTCCGTTTCACGGAAATTGCCTCAACAGTCATAACCCCACATGTAAGTCCTCGTCAAACGAGTCTTATGTACCTAAACACAAGATAGCTGCTGTAAGCCGTTGAGGAGTTCCATTCTTCATTTTCATGATCAACTCAGGATTGATTAAATGATATTCTTATCATTACAACAGGTTGTTCCAAGTTTTCATTAAAATTAGCTTATGGGGAAGTTCATTTATTCATATAAGCTTTATTCATCCCTTTATTTTCAACCCTTATGGTTGGATTTTTTTTTAATTTCAAGAACACCATTCCCAGTTATCAAATTTCAAATAGAATTGTTGAAATCGGTTTCAAGTACACGAAAATACGTAGACACGAACTGGGTGAAAATCAAATAAACGATATTTAACCCCCTTAGGAGTATAGTCGAATCAAACAAAAAAAGAATCATTAAAATCGGTTCACAACTGACGGAGATATCGATTAACATACATAAAAAAAAAAAACATACAACTGAACATAGAACCTCCTTCTTTTTCGAAGTCGGTTAAAAATATAAAATCCATTACATGACAGACCAAATTCCCGCTAATAACTGTACATGAAAGTTACACGTTAAATGAATAAAAGCATATACATAGGTACTTTATTTACTATTTGTATCTTTGTTATGTGTATCTTTATCGACTTTGGAGATCTCTTGACTTACTACACTTTACGAGTATGTTGTTTGACTGTGATACAGTTGCGGTCATGATATGTTTCAGTGTAGTCGATTTTCAGCATTAGGACTACACTATTCCATTTATTCCAAATAAAAAGTAGTTCGTAAAGTAGATATGCAGCAGTTGAATCGTTCATAACTGAATGGATAGCATGTTCAGACATTGCGACGACAAGATTCAAATCCTTGCAAATGAATAGGAGTTATAAAAAAAAACATTGTGATAACAACATTGCATGTTAGTAGGGCCTTTTCTAAATGCGTCTAGTTAGCTACAGCATTTAGGGTAAAATTCGGTCACCAAGCATTTATGGGGACGTTCCGGCAACCGTACTAGTCTATCTCTTTAGGCTTAGCTTGTTTATTACATCACATCATCATGTAACATCGGACATGTAGCAACAGACACACTATCTGAATGTGCTGTGGGGGAGGAGCAACGTCGCACGTTGGCTGCGGCGGTAGGACGGGATTTCTCGCTGCCGAGCGTGGTTCTGGCCATGCTCGGCAGCGAGGATGTGTAGAATGCTGTGGCCTCCTCCTGCGAGGAAGTCGTCTTGCAGAAGGAGATGGTGGAGAAGGTCCGGGAGCAGGATCCTTAAAATGACTATCTCCGCCAACGGAGGACATGCAGAAGGAGGCGGCAGTTTGACCGCCTCCTCCCACCGTTACCGCACCATGGAAGATGGGCCGGGGGCCTATCTTTACATTGCACAGATCCGGCGGACGGAAGAGACGGCCGGTTTGTACACGGCTGTCTCCTAACAAGACGGGGCCGGCGGTGGCACTTTTGCTGCTGGGCCAACCGCTGGGGTGGCACGTTGAAGTCTGTAGAGATCTCGTGCCGCTTCAACTATAGCGGCATACGTACACCGTTGAGTTTTAGTCCGTGCGAGTCGGACATAACCCACTTTCTCTCCCGAGGGAGTGGTGTATCTATAACGGATTTCCCCACGGAAAAAAAGATAGGTCGCGAATTGCACGAATCAGGCAACAGTCCAAGCCGAGGTGTGCCATGCACCCTTGAGCTAGTTGTCAAAATAAAATCGGCTGAGTAGCTTAAGCGCTCGCCTTAATAGTCTGGTGAAGCTGTTAAGACCGTGCTAGGACAATAGCGTAGTCAGTTCGAAAAAAAAACTGTTGTTAACCTATTAAGTATAAAATAATGATAATATCGTATTTGCATTAACTGCAAACAGATGTAAATAGAAAAACCTTAAAATTTAGGATGTGTGAATATCCATACGAATGTCAAACGTAGAATAATATTCGTTTACGAGAAAAAAATGTAGAATAAACTTATACGGTTTATTCAACATATTTTCTTGGTGAATATAAATAATTCCTTTGTATTTTAAACTAGCCTCTGCCCGCGACTTAGTTCGCGTAAAATAGATACACTAACACGCAGCAGTTCTCAAAAGGAAAAAAACATCCCGATTTTAAAACATCTTTCATCTGTGCTCCGCTCCTATTGGTCTTAACGTGATGATATATAGCCTATAACCATTCTCGATATATGAGCTATATAATACTGAAAGAATTATTCAAATCGGACCAGTAGTTCCTGAGCTTACCCTACAACGTCACAACATAACGTCACATACTCACAAACTTTACCTCTTTATAATATTAGTATAGAAATAAAATCACGAATCATTCAACGTAAGGTATTCCACAGCCGTGAGAGACCTTACGACTTTGTTTTATTATTAAAGTTATAAAGGTATCTTTATTACACTTCTTATCTAGTTCTTTTGACGTTAAATCATGATGCTATTGATTTACTATGTCTCTTCTCTTTGAATTATATGAGTTATTTAAAAGTTTACGATAGCTGTTTATCGGTCTAACTATTTTTGCATTGATACTTGACCTTGTTGTTTTATGTTACTCCAAGAATAGTGTAGGAGCTTATTTTTCTACCGAATGGTCTATATCTGATTATTGTTTATTAGACACCATTTTGTCAGAATTTGTATTTGATTAAGGTGTCTTATCACAAATAGATACATTAAGGATTTGTTTCTCTCTAGAGCCGCTTGAATCTATATTTCACTTTTTAGTATAACGTTGACTAATTATATTGTCCATTATTTTACGAAAGTCAAGTATCTCTACCTGTTTAGTCAGATCAGAATACTATGCAATGAGTATTTTAAATATAGCTAATGGTAAGATGAGTTCAGATTTTACAGTGACTTTTAGCTTTCGCTGAAAGGTAGCCATAGCGTGTTGTGAACACCTATTCGTATTTTCATGTAGGTATCTATTGCCTTTGAGTTGAAAATTTATAGACCAAAAAGACCCATTTGGGAAGAAATCTTCTTTTTAAATTTAGAGTATCGGCCGTTTTCATTTAATATCGATTGATATAGTTTTGTTTTTGTACCTCGGCAAAGTGACTCTACCAGATGTTCATATGTATCTAATGTTAAGCATAGTGGCTTTGGGACTGAGACATCAACACATGTATAGTAGTAACTATCTAGGCACTTACAGAGAATTTATAACTCCGTTATAGTACTGTTAGTATCACGGAACGGGAAACACCAAAACGTACTACAATAGAGGATCCTGTACCTGTTATATGGGATTCATGTGCTAGTGGGACACAATTGCAATGTGCTACCACCCGGCATTTATAATGCACTATTAACATATCTTTAACCCATCAATAGAAACAATCCAAAACCATGATATAAGTATTTTTAACTATGGTCTGTTGCTATATTTATAACATCAAGCGATATTATAATCAAACGCTGTTCATAATACTAAATGATTTGATAAAAAACGAGACACCGGGGAAGGGATTACGATAAACCCGTACTATTTTTAACCAGCTTAAAAAAATATACAATAGGTATAACTTGAGTTTTGTAATTGAATCCTAAATTATTGTTTTAATATTGAGCCTGTTATGCGCAACTGTTATGTGCAATGATGTGGATAAAATATTATTTTACACTCTTTGGTTTTTGTCTTTCGGTAGCGGTCCATTTTACTATTCATGTTTAAATTATTGAGATACAGATTTAATATTTTCTGAAGTTGTAATTACATAAGTTTTATTTGAAATGTATGTAAAATTTCATAAAATCTCAAGTCTGGCAAGTTCAATGATATCATTAGTAGGTGGTAGAATCACTATTATTGGTCTCAGTATGAATAGGTCGGCTCATCCGGGGTAGCACCACCCTCTCACAGAAAACCGACGTGAAGTAACAGTGCTTGCATTGTTGCGTTTCGTTCGGTCAGTGAGAACACCGGAGACTCATCTTCCCTCCCCTCCCCTCCTCTCTCCTCTCCTTTCTCTCCATTCCCCCAAATACAGGATGGTAACGTACTTGCGACTCCTCTGGGGTTACTAGTGTCTATGGACGGCGGTGATTGCTTAACAACAGGTGACCCGCATGATCGTTTGCCTCCTATATGATATAAAAAAAAATCATATGAAAGTGAACATAATATTGTACATTTTCTTATTGTAGTGTATTTTGTTTAAATTTTATTTTTTCGATCTATTTCGTTAGTCAATACTTACGAGTTTTTATTATATTACAACGAATTTCCGTAATGCAACTCCTCTAGACGAGCAGAAATCATCACATAAGTAAAAAGCGTTACATCCCCCCCATGTGACTTTCATTCTCTTTCTATTCTATACGACTGTGTGTGCCTCAGTCATCGAAATTTGGGGTCACGAGTGGCGTGCGCTGCCGATTGTAGGTATAACCTCGGTACTGAACGCGTGGAAATTTTATGAAAACTTTTGGCATTTATTTATTTATTTAGCATTTTTTATTTAATTAATATTTCATTTTTTTCATAAATGAATATTTTTTTTAAATATTAAATGAAGCTTTTTGATGTGACTACTTACTTTATGTTATGTAAATTGAAAAACCGATTTGATTTTAATGACATAGCGAGAGAGTTTCATAGAATGCACAACGCTCTTTGTTTATGTGAAGAAATATAAACAATCTAAATTTCCATATCGGATTACATTTGGATGTGACAAAAAGGCATAAATAACCTTCTTTCTTAACGAAGGCCCCCTGACCGTGGCCCCTAATGAGGGGCCGACACCTGCCGGGAAGGAGAGGCAGTGCCAGTTCGGCAGCTCCTGCTCCTCGGCAGGTGATATATAAGGTGATTGAAGGCACCATGGGATTTTAGTACGTGCAAGTCGGACATACCCCACCCTCAGCTTCCCGACGAGGGTGGGTATCTGTAGGGATTTCTTCATGTAAAAAAGGCCCCCTGACCGCATTTTATCTTTATTTTATCAACAACATCCAAATCAGAAGTACTTATTAATTATTATAGGTCAATTTATCTAATAATAAAAATTACATTATATATCTCATATTACTCAGTAAAAGACAACTTTACTATCGGTGTGGTTAATTTATTTTAATGTAATTTATAAAATACAGAATATGTATTACTCAATTGTAATAAACTTATCCATTTTGCGTAATGTATTTAAATGTGTATAATTTAACGAGACACGCTCCGAGTAGTTATGATGAAGTTTAATAGAGGCGAAAACTACGTAAACTCAGAACAAGTACGGTTAGTGGTTAAATTATTTACAAATTGTGTATATATGTTATAACTGTTTATAATTTAAACTACGTTTATAATGTATTAATTGAATGAATAATATTTTTTTTTAAATATTATAATAAATACGAGACCTAGCGGCAGTGTTGCCAAATAACTACGAGCTACCTCAAGAAACGAGCGTACACTGTTTTAAAATGTTGGCAACACACTTGCGACTCTCCTGGTGTTGCTTTTGTCTGTGGACGGCGGTGATCACTTACCATCAGGTGACCAGCCTGTTCGTTTGTCCCCTATAATATAAAAAACGATATGCAATAGACTAGAAACAAAGTAATTATTTTCTAGACAGAAATGTATATTATTATAGAGAATGAAGATAGCTAAGTACAATATTTGTAGTATGTAACACCTTATATGGTATTGATTATTTATTATTATATAAATTATAATCAATTTTATAGAAGTGTGTACATAATTAATTATTTACCCACATAAATATTCTTATCTCACAACCTTAAATAATGAACAATAAATAATAAAAGGCAGTATATAGTTTTATAAAAATATTATTAGTAATTTTTAATGATATTACAACAATTATAAAAAGATGTACTTGTGATGTGTTATAAACCAGCAATGTAATTTAAAATCAGTTGATCATAGAATATTGGTAATATGAGAATAGGATTTTTTTATATCATGGCGGGCAAACGGTCACCTGATTTTAAGTGATCACCATCGTCCATAGACACTTTCAACACCAGAGGAGTCACAAGTGTGTTCCCAGATTGCGTTTGGGAGAGGAAGGAATAAGAATGGGAAGAGGGAGGAGGAGAGGAGATGGTATTCCGGCGCTCTCACTAACCGAACGAAACGCAACAATGCAAGCACTGTTACGTCACGACGGTTTTCTGTGAGAGGGTGGTATTACTCTTTTTTTTCTCGAACTGACTACGTTATTGACCTTGTTAAAAATAGTTCAATTATTTTTGTGACTTGGGTAAAAGAATGGGGTTTTCTCAACACTACTGGCGATAAGAAGAAACACAGTAAAACTTTTAAACTCTATGTTTTAATATAAGAAAAGAACAAACGCGTTTACACTATTGAGACAACGAACCGCGTACTTTCGATGCTCATTACACACAACCGCCGACAGGCTGATTTTGCCGGTATTTAAAGTGATGCCGCACCGTCAGATCATTTACGGCATCCCTTAGACATACCGCACCTGCGCTAATAAAAGTACATCTGTTTGCGCTCTAATAAAAACCCTCATAATTATTTATTGAGGTTAATATTTTTGTTACTCTTAAACTTCTAATTACTTTATTGCTATGTCTAATTATGTTTTACAATTGTACTAATTCTTTTATTATCCGCACATTTGGTCAAACTCAACAGACCTAGCAAGGTCACCGGCTAGGACAGCTTCACCGGACTACAAGGTTACTAACCTGCATGAGCGGACCTTTACCATCTATATAGGTATATTGTGAACGAGTGATATAAATTAAATAATATCATGAGTTTTTGGCGGGATTTTAGTCTATCATGTAGTGGATTTTATATTTTATTCATAATCTTGTGTTATTTGACTATGTATTGTGTAAATTTGGTGGAGTTTTACGTAATATAGTTAGTTTATTATGCATCAGTGAAGTGAATGGAAAATAATAACACGGAGCATGAAATTCTGAGATGCCACAAAAACTCCTTGGAAGGTTCTAGCAAGGGATCCACCATCTTGTTAGAATATGGTTTCACACGATGCTTAATATTGGAATGATCACACGAAGTTTGTGATTATTGACTACGTGACAATGGCAGTAATAATCGGAAAAAAATACCATTGTAACAAGATTTGTAAATTTAGCACTTCGTAAATGTAAATAAAGTATATTTGATATCCCATAATAGCCTTAATACAAATCAGCGAATCAGTAATCTACCGATTTATATCAACAAAGTTTATTTAATAAACTGTAATACTCAACTTTTACCAAAAAAGAAATTTCCCTTAAAGATAAAATTAAATAAGCAACAAGGCAGGCTATTCACGAAAACCGTTGGAGCGAAATCCTCGAGATAAAAGGTAAAAGAGGAATAAACTCGAGTTCCGTATGAGACAAGAAAGTAAATTTGCGCCTAAGTACTTGGCAGCTCTAACATTATGAATTCATTTGGTGAACGTGCTACTGAAGTAGTTTAGGCGGGGATCAATACATTATGAGGTGCAACCATTATCACGACGTGTAAAAGATATATAGCGTTTTTTGTTACGAGGTATTATTTCCTAAATGTATTAGCCACAAAGGTAAATCAACGGTAAAAAACAATACATTTATTTTAGTTAGCGATTGTTTAAAAACTGGTCTTAGCTGTACGTATCAAACATTTATAAGTCTTCCATCGACATTAATCTCAGAATATAGTATGTCTTCTTTCGTTCAGCCTCACCATATCCATATAAGTAGTTTGACCATTTTAACATACCTTTCTCTATCCTTGACAGCACATCACTTTGTAGTCCACAGTGCTTTGTAAAATTAATTTGATGAACTTTTTATTAATATTTAAGTTATATTTACCTTTGATAAAACTATATACTGAATAATGTATTGTATATTAATACAGAATTAATATATTGATAAAATTAAATAGATGTGTTTGAAGAGATTGTGGCAAGCAACAAAAGCGGTGGATTTGATACTAAAAACACTGGATTGAATTCCGGTCTCAGATAATTTTTATGTTTCATCTCTTAGGAAAATTTACAGCTTAACAAAAAATATTACATGGCATATATAAACATTATCAAAGGCCACTTACAAGTTTCGGCGACTAGCTTTAAAAAAACATGGATACAAAGAAGGAAATTACAAAGCAAAAGAACTGAAATTTAGAAGGCATTTGACGTTCTGTAAGCCTGTGTTGAAGAGATCTACATTCAGATCATTAACAAATTTATTTGCGGTGTTACCCACTCTAATTAAATAAGAATTTTGCCTGTAGGTTACCTTAATAATCGGGTTATAAAATATGTGGAGATTTCTACTATGTACGGGCAAGCTAATCTTACTCAATAATTGCGAACAATCAATTATACCATTGTGTATGCAAAAATCATATTATATGAACTATTTTCCTTCGCTCATACAATCGAAGTATATGAATTTTTTTACAGCGTAATGTGTAGTTTGATAAACGTGTTTTAGATTTAAACAGTACGTAACGAAGACATTATTTTTGTATTTGTTCAATACGACTGTTATATATACTGTAAGAAGGAATACATATTTGGGATGCATATTCAACGTGAGTTTGCACAAAGGGCAATGAAGTATTTATTTTAAAAGTTGCCACGTATATTCTGTATAACGTAATATCTTCACAATAGTCTAACTTGCCTGAAAACTAAGTTATGTAGATGGATGGATGAATGCAATATCATCATTATATGTCCACGTACCAGTATGTTTTATTCCATGAAAGTGTCACACTCAAGGGTCCCAAGAACTGTATGCGTTATGATCACGTTTCTAAATATAGTAATTACTTCGAAAAGTTTCAAGCATGTACCACTAGATCCTTTGGAATTCACGCGCAATAACTAATCTGCATTTTAGTAAGAGAATCGGGTTCTTATGAAAGAAAATATTGTGAGGCAACCTAATCGTATGCTAAATGTTTTCGTAGCATTATCGTCAACTAAAACTCGATCGCATAATAAATATTTCCACGGCGATTTAAATCGACATGATTTCGAGAGTTGACGTTGTTATTAAATCTATCTATTCTTTCTGCAAGATGCATTATTTCACCAAAAGACATTTACAGACTGAAATTATTATTTATTTATTGTATAATACATTGTTTATTCATTATTCCTTTAATATCGGTATCATCATCTTAATTATTTACTATGATATAATTATCCACGTGAAAAGGCAATATAAGTCAAGTTTGACGACATGAAATATTAATGACACATCTTTTAACAAAAGATTCTTAATCTTAATTGTCACACTACTGATGATTACGTCTGCCAAGTGATTTTGATTAGCTATTAATAGAAATACATTTTTAATGTTTTTTGCTTAAATAAATATTTAATTTCGAAGGCATTGTATACGTGGAGAGGTTCGCTGTGACATCGTTAAATATTCAGACCCTTTAGCTGGCCTTGCTATCGACGGCTGCCGATCTATTCATAATAGATATCTTTCTCGAGAATGGTCCGTGTTTAAATATACTTTAGTATTACACTAGAAATATATAAAGTATCCTTACTATACCCGAGAAAGTATTAAAGATGAAAAATAGCTTTTCCTTTTTTTAGGCTTCAAGTTATAATAAAATTCGTTTCAATATATAAACTCCTTTATGTCAGTATGAACATTTGATTGTCATATGTGGACCATGAATGTAATTGACTCCATAGACATAACCTATCGGATTTATAGACACAAATAGACAGATGAATATTGTGAAAATTGTGGTTTTGAAAAGAACCTCCGAATCATTGCTATTAATACCTATTTCTGTTGCAAAGCAACAAAGTCGAAAACTACATTGCCATCATAAAGAGACCTGCGACGTATTCTAACTTAGTTCTCTGGAGTACAAATGAGAGATATATATATATATATAAATATATTTTTTTATATTTGTAACTTTTGGGTATACATTTTTTATTACTAAGTAGTTTCTGCCCGCGGCTTCGCTTGCGTTAATGTAGATTTGACCTATGTCTCGGGAATCATACTTTTTCTAAGAGTAAAGCATCCTTTTTTGCATGAATGCAAAGGTTTTTTTTCTCTAACTGACTACGTTATTGACCTAGCAAGGTCTTAATAGCTTCACTGGACTACGAATGCAAAGGTGTTTACAAAATTTTGTGATAATTGGTTGAGTAGTTAACGTTTGGAAGTTGAACAAACAAACTTGCATTTATAATATTAGTTAGAATTAACATACGTTAAAAGTATACGTAATCAAACAAGATACATTTAAAAAGAATTTTAATAAAGCGACTATAAATTGAGTCCTATATAAAGTAAAGAATTGTTCTGTAAAATTCATTTGTAACAAATGAAAATATTTTTTATGTGATATTAAATCGTGTACGGAACAAAAATCGCATTAAAGTATTCTTTCATTATATATATATTTTAATACATTGCGTAAATTGAACAGTATATTTTTATAGAATATTATTAAGTCATAAAGTTATATAGACATTAATGCCCATTATTACTGGATTGACTCATTTTTATTTGTACAAGTGTTCCAACTCAACACCACTCTATCTTTTTACGTCTGCTTCTGATGTCATTTCTGATTAATTATAAACAGTATAGAACATTTTAATAAATAACTATTCTACTAAGAAAGAAACTAGTATCTACATCTAACATCTACTTCCATTACAGTGTCTTCAGTGAATTGGTATAATCGTCTTGTTCAATTAAGCTATATAAATCTAATACCTTTAAACGAGCAATTTTTGTATATCTTTATATAGTTAAGATCTCGGAAACAGCCACAGCGATTTCCTTGAAACTTAGTATATACGTGGCTTCCTGGGACGATAAATCGATCTAGCTATATTTCATTCATAGAAAACTTTTTTATCTGAGTTTTTATGCAATGAAAAAGCATAGCTACACTATAAAGATAAATTTAGCCGCTGCTATCAAAACAAAAATAGCTCAGACGGAAATCGGCTCCTTCGAAAATCCGTTTAACCTCAGTTCGAATTCGAGTGACAGCAAAAGAGATGTTCTTTTTTAATACTTTTTTTTTTGGTGAAAAAATGCTAATTTTATGAAGAAAACCTAACAGTTTATTTTAATTAAATAAATAATCTCATTATTATAATTATAAGAGAGATATTTTGTTTATTTTTTTTATAGAAATGTTAATTTTGTGAGGCACACCTAACAGTTTATTTTAATTTAAAAATATTTTTAAAGAACCGAGCTAGGCTCTGTCGTCCAGGTACTAAATTTAATTGCCGAATTACATATCTATACTAATATTATAAAGAGGTAAAGTTTGTGAGTTTGTGACGTTGTAGGGGGTAATCTCAGGAACTACTGGTCCGATTGAAATAGTTCTTTCAATGTTATATAGCTCATTTATCGAGAATGGTTATAGGCTATATTTCATCACGCTAAGACCAATAAGAGCGGAGTACCATTTAAGAATGATTCAAAATCGGGGCTTTCCTCTTGAGAGCTTCCGATGCGTGTTAGAAATAAAAAAAAATCTTTATTCCACGCGAACGAAGTCGCGGGCAGAGGCTAGTTACAAATAAATATGTAAGCACATTGCTTCAGAACGGTTGCACTTATCTGAGTAAATGTTTTTGAATTTAAAACTTCTTTAGCCGCGTCGAACGATTTTTGGTAGAAGAAAAACTTACGGTTTCACGTCACCTATAACCTCGACGTACTCGTAACACATTGCGCTTGTGTCATGTATGTAGACAGCCTGTGACATTTATATACATATAATACATTGTATATACTCGACTGTATCATATGCATTTTTAAATTTTTTGGATGCAAAAATCTTGTGATTAGTGTCATCAAAACATTATATTATCATAACCTATTTAAGTATTGTTTATTCATGTTGCATTCGAAGTAAAAACGTGAGCGCGCTATAGGAAGCCTTCACCAACTGTAAAAATTATGAGAAATGATTAATTATTTTGATGTTAAACATTTTAAAGCATTTATCACTATATTAGTTTCATAATTCGAATATAGGAAAAAAAACGTTATTGTTAATGACTTCCGATATGACAATAGTAAGCTAAGTTCAAAATAAAATTATTAAGAATCATTGTTGAAATTATTTCTTGAAAATAATAAAACCTGTGTAAAGTGAGACCATAGATAAAAATACTACGTAATAAAAATGTAACGTTCCCATGTTTTTACTTGTAATTAATCTTTGCGTGAATTATAATACTATCTTCTCTCGAGATTAGAGTCTATTTAATATAAAGACATAGAGGCCAGTAGTTAATATAGGTAATACACATTTTCTCTTTTGAAAATAGCTCACCGAAGCGTAAGATGTGAGTGAGAGTTTATACATCCCTCCAGCGGTGAACACTATGGGCTTTTTGGAACGTAGTATAACTAGCAAAATTGTAGAGCGCACGGACGGTAAAACAGAAGTTATCGCCTCCCATCCGGAGTTGTAAATCGCCTCACCTATATTTTGACTCTGAAAATGAAATATTTCTCTGTAATAAAACAACATAATAGACTTTCCCAAATTGTTTTCACTTTATCCTAAATATTGCATGAATTGTTTTACGATTTCGTATTGGTTTATATTTAGTGTTTTTACTTTATTTATTAGCTGAGAGTTTATTCAGTTTGCAACAGGCTTTAGACACGTTTATGTTCTTAATTATAAAAAGAACTAATACAGTAGAATCTCACTATTCCGGCACTCTATGCTCACACTTCCCTCACTTTTCGCTATTTTTCTTGCATGCTTGTGCACTGGTATTAGTATAACTTTCAAAAATTCTATACAGGTTTTCTATACAATCCAATAATCTGAAACTCTGGTTTTCAAGGTACCGGATTAGTGAAACAACAAACAGTCACTTGACTTCTACAATGTTAAAATAAATTCTAATATTCACTTTTAAAAGTAGTTGTTAAATAATTTGTGCAAGTTACTTGTATAGTAATTTCTTCACACCATCTACAAATAATGTAAAGCGCGAACATGTTGTATCCCAGATAAAAAAGGCTCATCAGACACTTTGTGATGTTCTCGGCGATAGACTGGAATATTGAAAACACTCATCAATCAATATCAACAATCATATTGGAATATCAATTAACATTATTGTAACAATAGTTTAATTTAACTAAGACTATTTACCATTGTAGCTTGATAGCCGACAAAACAGATAAGTATTCCACTCGCTACTAATTGACCCAGCATAGGGACACTTAGTATTGTTCTTAGCTCCATACTGTGACTATAAAGAGATTCTATTAAATAAAATAATTATTACATTGTAGTGTGTAAATACAGTATAGACTTGATAAATTGAAGCTTGGTAAGCCGAAGACCTCCACAAATGAATCCCATACTGTTCTTCGATTAGACGATTTTAAATTAACATTTTTTATAGTTTGAAGTACTTTCTTAGTCGTTTTATACTTAAAATATCATTACCTCTACAATAGGCATTATTTTATTTTGATTACTAATTTTTATTTCAAAATTAGGTAGGATAGAATCTAAACTTTTTTAACTTTATTTTTGGCAACCAATCTTGCAGATTATTTCTGCCATTGTTGTGTAGTTAAATTAATACTACAAGCGTCGTGTGATTATTTCAATATTCTAACAAGACGGTGGCTTTCTCGTTAAACAATCTCAGAATTTCATTATCCGTGGTATTATTTTCCATTCACTTCAGTTATGTACAATAAACTATATTACGTAAAACACCACCAAATTTATGAAATATAGAGTCAAATAACACAAGATTATGAATAAAATATAAAATCCACTACACGACAAACTAACAGGTTGTAGGTGGTAGACCCCAGCTGAAGCTATTTTTGGTTTCAGCATGAATTGGTCGGCTCCTCCGGGGTAGTACCACCCCTCTCACAGATAACCGACGTGAAATAACAGTGCTTGCATTGTTGTGTTTCGTTCAGTCAGTGAGAGAGCCGGAGGCCCACGTCCCTTCCTCTTTCCTTCTTTCCCTTTTCTTCCCTTCCCCCTTCTCCCATATACAGGCTGGCAACGCACTTGCGACGTCCCTGATGTCGTTAGTGTCTATGGACGGTGGTGATCACTTAACATCACGTGACCCCCCAGTTCGTTTGCCTCCTTTGATATAAAAAAAAATAACATCCCGCCAAAAAATCCATCTAAACCTTCTTAATTCACGTAATCTATAATATAAATTGTTTCAAAGTCTAAGCCCTTTACAAGTCGAAACCTCTTTAATTTGACCTTTTTCATCTATCCCTTGAAATACGGCTAATCCAAGTTTAATTGTATTAATACTACAAACTGTTACAATTTTACTAAGTAACAATATGCTCGGAAAGCAAAAGTCACACTTACTTTAAAATAAATTTATGTTGTTCAATTAACTTGCCAAGTCTGATAATATACTTTTCATGAAAATCATTATCAAATACTTTACGTTGGTCATAGGCTGAAAAATTATCTACGTTAAATTGTGATATAATATCTATTAACAATTCATATCTTCATCTTATTCATCCAAAGGTAGCCTGGAAGAAACTGGTAATAGCAATAAGGCCGTCTATTGTACCGATAACAAAACCTGAAATGTCCTTGTAATGAATGTATAAAAATTAATACACTTCTTACATATGTACTTTCTATTTTATATTGAAACATTTACTGACGTCATTTATCGTAATATAATTAAGGTGTAATGTTATTTAGGTTTATATTTGTATAATTATGCTATGCATATGTATTTCCAATATATTTTTATAAATAATCTCTGTGCCACTCACAACATAGTACCTATCCCCTTTGTAAGATTTATCTATGTTAATATGTTGCTATTGTAGATTATTCCATGTTGTTACACTGAATATTTGGCATTAAGTTTATAACGTGTATCTGTCACACTTGATATTGGCAAAATTGCTGCATATCGGAAAGAAAAGAAAAATCATTATGCCTACTTTAGCATTGTTATAAACTAACGATATGGAACTATTATCATACCTTCAAGCTCTGCAAAGCAATCTCTAATAAGATTCTCGAAGCAATCAGCTAGAACTGAGTACTGGCATATGAGAGGTATGAGATGTGACTGCATGATGAGGTCAGTAACCATTACGAACAGCGATGTATAGTAGAAGGCAATTCCTACGACGATATATGTCACTGTATAGCGAGCTGGAGTATTATATTCAAATGGTACGTGGACTCTAACCATAAGATTGTAGGCTAGATCATCTATGAGAGGGTAGGTAAACCTGAAACAATAATGTTACATTTTTCCAGTTAAGAATGTGCAATTATACATTTTTGTTCGTGAAAACTGAATTAAATCTTTCGTGAAAGTCTCCTGCTTGGTGTTTAAGCGTTTTTGATTTTAAGAAAACATCTTTTTTTTATATGTAGACAGTGCACAAACAGGATAATGTTTTTAAGTGTATATTCTAATCTATAATTATATACTCGTAATAAAATTATAAAGTTCTGTAGTTGTGCACTTTACGCCTAAAGTTATATTTATTTTGTATTTTAGTTTTGGGAACCAACTTCTAGACTTTACTGTCATTGTCGAGTAGGTAAATAATATACGAAGTGTCTTACGATGATTATAATGTTCTAACAACTTGGTGGCCCTCTTGTTAGAACTTTCCAGTGTGTTTTTGTGGCATTTCAGAAATCATGCTCCGTGGTATTAATTGTCATCCACTTCACTTATGAACAATAACCTAACTATATTACGTAAAATATCCACCAATATTATAAAATATAGAGTCAAATAACGCCACTATATGGTACACTAAGATCCCGACAAAACCTAGTCGTTTGATTGATTTGTCTTAGTTGTGAATATAATATAAACTCTAAATATAATCGGTGTTATTACAAAAAGTTAAATACGTATTGAATACTTGGTTTAAAAAAGTTACGTGCTAAATGCCCAAGGCGAGTTCGCGTTATCTAGTTTTCGCAAGTCTAACTTAACCTCTCCTCTCCTTTCGCAAGTCTAACCAAAGCGAGACAAAAGACCAAGATGGCGTACATTCAGCTAACTCGGTGCATTTAAAACGTAAATCTTTTTGAAGCAAATATTCAATACGTATCTAATTTTTTTTGTAGTAACACCGAATGCGTCTAAATAAAGAAAATAAATGTTTACAAACGGAGTCTCTAAAGTAACTATTTTATTTGTTCAATTAATATAATGAGTCGCTCTAAGTCATAGTAACGGAAGTTAAATAATCCATCTTTATACGTATAAAACTGTATATGATGTCAAACTTTATTGTTACTAAAATAATAAAAATTGTAATATCAAAGAATTGAAAAGCTGAGATAACTTTCTATGTTCACAAACAGAAATTTTATGTAACAATATATTTAATTTGTCAGTCGTAATAAATTACAGCCAATTTTGTATCTAATATTTATTTATTATTTTATGATATAGAATATAACGCAAGAATAAATATCTGAGATCCGTTTAAAGAGGTAAAAGATTATGAAAAAAAATTATGCAGGCAATCTTTCAAAGTACTGATCCGGTTCTAGAAATTAATCTACCTAGAAAATTACGTTCTTACTGACGGTTATAAAGCATGTTTAGTTCTTATTAAATTGTGTGTTATAACTAACACGTATGGAGTATATTATATCCATTAATCAACTTATCGCGTAAGCTTCGTACAATAATTCAGTTACAATCTTTATTCAAAGACTATCTGATTCTCGCGACTTCTCTCTTGTGAAAATTACTTGTGTAAAATAGTAACTGTTATGTGGAATAGTTACGAACTGTCCTATATTTTTTTAATTATATTTTTTTATAAACATTTAACATTGGTAACCTCTTTATGTTCCCGTTGTTAAATTGTATGATAACCGCATCTCGCTTATGGAAAAGCATAGTAATATAAAGAAGGTCAATTCAGTACAGATCGATTCATTTGTTTCAAAAATTATTCAGGATTTTGATTTCATTTAACTTTAAAATGATATTAGATCAAATTCGAATTTGTTAATAATTAATTTTGATGACTTTAGTCAACAAAATTATATAAAAGTGCTTGTATATATTTTTGTTATCTAAGATGTTATGGCACACAGTAGAAAGTAATCTTCTAAAGCACGCTGTAACGCTTCCCGTACCAACACTCAACGTTGATTAGTATACGTTATATACCGCATGTGTGAACAGTTAACTGCTACAAACAGATTCTGTGTAGTAAACGTTACTGAAATTTATAAAACATTAACCAAAATAGTTGTTTTCATTGGCCGTGCACATATCCAAATTCATAGAATTCAATGCATTGGTGTGCACGTCCAGCGTCGGAGTTACGTATCTGTTTTTTGTTACAAACATCAAACAATAGTTTAACAAGAAACAAGAGTATTTTAGGCGTGTGTTTTATGTTTTATGACTATATCAACATCTGTAATATGAAAAAAAACTTCGTTATAAATTTCTTATTACAAAAGAGAAAGAATACTGAAGACTGATAAATAAACAACGTACATATATACTTGACAATGACATCATTTATAACAAAAATTAAAAAATATATGCAATCTTTATTTTTTATAGCAAAACTAGCGGGACGGATGGACTTTGTCCTGCCTTGATAACAAAAAAAATCGAAAATTCAACCCTAGCGCCACCTACCGGGTCCAATTGTAAATCTAAACCATTCTCGGAACCACTGGTAAACGCATACAAAATTTTATCACAATCGGTCCAGTCGTTTAGGATGAGTTACGTGACATACACACGTACGGAAGAGATTTATAGATAAAGATATCATCGGGCTTAGAGCAATAGTAGCAAATCACCAATAAAAAATATTTATAACTCGGGGTTAACGTAAGTATAATTTAAAAATATTTCAAAGTCAAAGTCCACAGAACTGAAGAGCATATTGTAAGAAATTCCATTAATTATAATTATAGGATAATATTTACCAAGCTGCTAAAGCGGAGTGTCCTAAAAACAATAACAACTTCAGATATCTCTCATGCCTCCGTACCCAAAAGTGGACAAGGGCCTTTCTTTTCTCAGTTGAAGTATCGAAGTACGGAGATTCCATTGAGGTTGCTAATTTTTTATATATGTGGGAGTGATCCATCTGGAGAATAGTTACTTCTGTTATGATGAATTACAGAGGTTAATACAGTGTTTCAATATCCTAACTACAAGCATTGTTAATTTCTGAAAGAATATGTGAGAGTTTATAATGGTGTCCTGCTTGATTTATTTGTCATCGACGAAACTCATTACTTCATTGCATAGGATTTATGTTTGGAACCCAAAGTCGTGCTAAATTTCATCGGCGAGGGAATTGTTCTGAGTGGTTTAAAAAATTGCGATTGTGCAGACTTAATGCTCGTCCAGCTATATCAAATTTCAGTGGACCGATTGCTCGTTACGATGACCATTAGGAGCTAGCTGCTGTTTAGATTCCTAACTGGCACCATATAGGTTTTTCACAGTGCGCAGCTGAAATTGCCGCATGTCATCGGAAATGGGTGTCATCTTTACTAAAGCAGGCATTTGCTTGATTAAGGGGGAATTGCTGAGTGAGAGATTTATACGTCATGACGTCATTAAAAAAACTTATTAAAAATGATCACTTTTATTCATAATATTAAAAATGTTATTACCTATTTAGTATAAGTAATTTTTTTGAATTGAATTAATTAAGTAAATTGAATATTTTAAAATTTATTACGTAGGTAAATATCTATCTATCTATCCTTTACTACGATTTTCTTCTTTATTTTGGAAACTAATCCTTTCTGTCTAATCCGTATTTTTAGAAAGAAGTGAGTGAATAAATTACCGATTGAAATTTTACATCCATTGTGTATCAGTATAGGTATTCTATGAGTTACCATAAATAACAAGGCAAGGCCCTTGGTCAATACCATTTTTATATATTATAGATATTTAAATTCTTTAAAATCTTGATTCGGCGTATTTTTTTTTTAATTTAAACGTTCTTTATAAATGAATACTCGAAACTAATTAATAACTTACCAAGTTTTTAAGTTTATACAGCGTGATTATATGTATAACAATCACGTTAATGCAAGCGGCGATTTCATCTAAGCTTAAAGGTTCGCTATAAGCGTACCAAAGTTCACCGCTTACAAACACAGCTGTCATTATTTTTACAAAAGTACTGTAAATGACATAGGATATATCTTTGTCAGAGGATGAAAGACCTAAAAATAATCTTTAATTAAGTAGGGAACGTGTTTCAACCTAGAAAGTGTATTGTAGATAACCCTAAAGTACAAGGCAACAGAATTTTTTTTTATTACGGTGAGCTCAAATGTAATTGAACCGCTGATATGATATAGACATAGGAATATTTAGACACATAAATTGATGGAAATCAGTAAGAGCTTTTGGTAGAACGAAATCTCTAACCGCCACTTTTAAGGTCTCTATTTCTGTATCTATATATTTTCTTCGGTGGTCATATTCAAGAATAAATCAATTTACTAGGTCCTAACGTTCTTTTTTGTACTTTATAGGTTTTCTTATTTTAACTATAATTTCATATGATGCTCAGTGACCATATGGTCTAAAATAGTATACACGCAAAACCTAAATATAGTCTGACTCTAAGTGCAGGTTCTTGATAACAGATTTATAACCTGAACGTGCTATCTAACCCAGTAGACTTAGAAATAGCCCTACCACCAGTATATATGGCTGTTTTGGTCCGGATTTGGTAGGCGATAAGGCCACGTTGAATCTATAACTGATTTTGGCATGAATGGGTCAGGTAGCCAAGGATATTACCACCCTCTGACAGAAAACCGATGTGAAGTAACAGTGCTTTCATTGTTGTGTTGCGTTCGGTCAGTGAGAGCGCCGGACGCCTACCTACCTCTCTCCCCTTCCCCAACAACACAGGCTGGCAATGCACTTGCGACTCTTCTGGTATTGCTGTTGCCAGTGGAGGATGGTGACCACTTTTAATCAGATCACCCATATGTTCATTTGCATAGGTGCTATGATATATAAAAAAAATAATCCCTCACGGGACGCCTAGCAGATGTGAAACATTGAAATAGTTTTGTATAAGTTATATGCATAAAATAATCAACTATGGCCTAATGAAAAGATAAAGCATTACAATTTTTTTCGATAAAATAATAACTGTTTATTTATTTTATGACATAAATATTCACTTTTATTCAATACAAAATACGAAAATTGAAGTAGGCGTAGGCGCGGCGTGTTTGGCGGCATTTTTCACAAGGCGCTAAAGTCGTCGGCGCGTGCCGCGAACACTAGCAGAACTAGTGGCCGACAAGACAATTTGAACCTTATGTTTATACAGATAGGGTTACAAGTGTTTTAGAGTGTTTCGTTAATAGGTGCAAAGTTCGTGTTTTGCGTCGCCACGCCAACAATCAGGTTTCTCCTCTGCCAATAGATACTTCACATCAAAAAGATGAATATAATTTGATGTCCTATCAACCAGAATTTCATGTCGTGAGCGTTAGGTTAATAGTACCTGAGCGACCGAGACCAGCTCGGTTCTGTAAAAAACCATTTTTAATTAAAATAAACTGTTAGGTTTGCCTCACAAATTATCATTTCTTACAAAAGAAAAAAAATTATGTACACTCGGATTCGAACTGAGGTTACATAGATTTAGAAGCAATCAATTTCCATCTGAGCTATTTTTGTTTTGACAACGCCGGCGAAATTTACCTTCATATTCTAGCTATATTTTTCCATTGCCTGAAATCTCAGCTAGAAAATTTTTTCTAGAAATAAAATCTAACTAGATCGATTTATCGTCCTCCTACATACTAAATTTCACTGAAATAGATGACGCCGTTTCCGAGATCCGGAATATATACAAATATAAAAGAATTGCTCGTTTAAAGGCATTAGATAGATAGATATAAGGTTAGATTATACCTGCTATATAAGCAACCCGATAGACTGATTCATAAAAAGCAATTTCCAAAGCTCCGCTGGAATCCTCTAAAGCTTTTGTCGGAGTGAGTATTTTCCAAACTTCGTAAAGCCACCGCATGTTTTGCTACTTTCGTTTTTAATTCCCCACAAAGGTGCTTATAAAGGCAAAGATCTCTTTGTTGTCCGTTGTATCTTTGATCCCATTAAGTTGTCAACGTTAAAACGACAATTAAAGGCAGGTTAAATATTTGAAATGACAGTTCCTCTTTTTCATAAAGACCTTTGCGAAGTATCTAATTAAAGAATTAAGTATTTATAAAGATACTGCCTTATTAAAAAATTTAAACAGGAAGTTTATGAGGGTAGATCAATCACTTATTTTACGCAAAAGCTGAATGCATTTGGATATTAGTTTGCAATAGTGTAGCTTATATACTACAGTAAAATACAGCTAAATTTGAAGTTGGTATGGTAAAAAATAACTATCCAGGATTGTCGAAAAAAATCTGCCACCTAAGAGACGTGCACTACAAAGACAGATCCTCAAAATTAATGTATGGTGTAAAACATTAAAGCAGATACGTTCGATAAATATGTAATAATAAAATAAACAGGTTATTTCTAAATCAATTTATAAGTTGATTAAAAGTGACGTATTATTTAAAAAAATCCGATTCTACCTACAAATATACATATATATGTATAATAACTACATATATTTTCTATTCTCATGTAAATTTGGTTTAATTTGTGCAGCATTGCTTCATTTTTTTATATCATAGGAGGCAAACGAATGTGTGGATCACCTAATGGTAAGTTATCACCACCGTCCATAGACACTTGCAACACTAGGGGACTCGCAGGTGCGTTGTCAACCTGTGTTGGGGGAAGGGGGGAGGAAGGGAAGAGGAGAGAAGGAAGGTGAGGAGAGGCGCTCTCACTGACCGAACGAAACGCAACAATGCAAGGACTGTTACTTCACGTAATTTTTCGTGAGAGGGTAGTATTAAGCCAGACGAGCCGACTTATTCATGCTGACGCCAGTAATAGGGTCAGCATGGCTCTACCATCTATTGAACGATTCATAACGATTGAATTTCTAATTCTATTGTAATGCAACTTACATTAAATTTAGCTCCGATTTATCTCTAAGAATCGATTCCTTTAATGTAAGATGTAATAATGTATAAGAAACCAGCCTCTGCCCGCGACTTCGTTCGCGTTCTCAGATGGAAAAAACATCCCGATTTTAAAACATTTTTCATCTGAGCTCCGCTCCTATATGTCTTAGCGTGATGATATAGCCTATAACCATTCTCGATGAATGAGCTATATAACACTGAAAGAATTATTCAAATCGGACCAGTAGTTCCTGAGATTACCCCATACAACGTCACAACATCACAACGTCACAAACTCACAAACTCACAAACTCACAAACTTTACCTCTTTATAATATTAGTTTAGATGAATTAGACAGATCGATATAATATACCTACAAGTATTTTGTATACGCACTAGTTAAAAATGAACTCGTAATGGTACGTATGTTGTTTTTAACCATGCAACAATATTGTACGGTAGAGATTATATAATTATATTCGATTTTACTACATTTCATTTCGATAATGTCTATTTTGTGCACTAGAATACTCGCAAACATTACTTACACGTCTCTCGTAATAGTAAAGTATATTTGCAAAATATAAACAACTTTTTATTAAAAAATACTAAAAGCTATTGCAAGTTTTATAATCTTCTTTCTGCTATTTATTTAACCAAGATTTTGGTTAATTCTCAAGTTTAAACAAGTTCTTTTGTTAATAACGAATATATCAATTATTAAAATTAAGACATTTATATTGCGTAACATAATACCTACCCAAGAACAAAGGTTTTTGCATATAAAAATATCTATTGTCACATATAGATGACATCACTTGGAGTGGTGAATAAGTGGGCTAAACTAATCAAAGCACGTATACCATTTATATTCTAATGTTTTCTTTTAGTTTTATATAATAATTTAAACCTGACGATTTATCTAAATTACAAATACTGCATATATTTTATAATTCCATACATAGATTTTACTGTTCCAGAGTAAGTTTAAATCTAAAAAAAGACACTTAGAAAATACTCGATTGGAAATGATAAATTGGATGTAAATTAGAAAGATGCAAGTTAAGGATAAAAATATATAACTCGTGTCTTTATAACTGTAGCTATTAATATGTTCCTATTTTTGTATCTCAATCAATTCTTATTGTAGACATTCATTATTGTTATTACTCTTACTATAATTATATATATCATGTAAACACAAAGGGTGAGAATGTCTATTTCTTTGCCAGCACTGTAACCTAAACAACTTATTGGAATTTAACACATAAGGTGTCATTCCATTCGCTTTAATTATGTGACTGACTAAAGCTATTATTTATTTACTCTTTAACTATGACGTCTGTGAACAAACAGGATCTCCTGTTGTATTTGGACTCTCTGTTTTCTTTACAAATAATTTTGCTTATTATCTTAAGCATGATACGGTAGTAATTATGATGGAGTTTTAATACTTCATGATGAAAAAAGTGTTTAACTATTATGTTATCGATAATTGTAAGAATTTTATATTTTACATGGAGATAAAATATACACTGTTATAAATTGTCTTTCTGGTCTTGCTATTTTTTCCTGGTATATTGTTTATATTTAAATACATAATAAAAGGTTACTGCGATTGGTAAATCTTATTTTATCCGTGCCGGAAACGTAGCAGAACTGTCAGAAAACTGTACGAAGTTTTCACCAACTGAAAAAAATAATTATGTGTTATAATATTGTTGAAGTGGCAATTCTTATGTGAGAGCTTTGTAATTCTAATCGGCAACATTTTTATGTAAGGAAAAGTGGTAGGGTGAACACTGTCTCGGGTAGAGTGCGAGCTGTGTTGCGTATACTCCGTTTAGTGCAGTTCAGATGTTGTCTGTATTTAAATTTCAGGATTTGTTTGATGAAATTATTAATATTAGTGTGGTTTTCATATCTAATGGCACTGCAAACAATAATTATATACATTTTTATAAAATTTGTTAATCAATCAAACGTAGAATGAGGTGCAAAGTACGTATTAATATTAAATGTCCCCTATACCACGCGTCGCTATTCAGACGCACGCTGCGCAAGAGCAATACGCCCAGTTATGCTTTACGTAGCATGTCATACCGCGAAATTACTTCCCGATTAGGCCTCCCATGGCAGCGGCTCAAGCCTAGGTTCGCTCCCTCGGTAGGGAGCCCTTGAGTGAGTTGCTTACGCGATACGGTGACACACAAATATACATCACTGCTACAACACTACACGATCACCCCCACACACGTGCACGCCTACACGCTTACACATGAAAGTGGAAGGTTTACTTTTTCCCTTATCGAACTGAAAAACTCTCAATTTTCCGATAATAAATATATGGAGGAGTTGTTGAGGCGTGTATGCTTGGTACACATGTACGTTTCAACAACTCATACATATATGAATATTTAGCTAGGTCAGCTAAGGTAGGTCGCGATTTTTCATGCAACAGGCAACAGCCAAGCCGAGGTGAGTCCGGTGAAGCTGTTAAGACCTTGCTGGGTCAATAGCGTAGTTATTTCGAAAAAAAAGACGCGAAATTATAAGAATTGATATCCTGTCAAAAATACCGCTCAACGTGTCTAAAACAGTTTTCGCATAAAAATTGTTCCATTTATATTTTTGGTGTGATTTTTCGGTTTAAATTATCCCATTAATACCTGATACTTTAAATATTATTTTAGGAAAATGCAGTGAAGTTACGTATTATGTGATGCAACATCACAAATTTTGTAATAGAAAACAGTTGAGCATCATAAAGATATAATAAAAATATACACATCATTAATGTCTCTCTCTCTTTGCCCGTAAATTTTGGAGCTGTTGTCAGACCTTTCAAGACAAGTAATCTAATTTCACGTAAGAGCTTTCCTCCCGTTATAGTCACAGTGAATTGTTTTGGATAATCTTATGGTGTTTTGGTACTAGAAACATCGTGTTATATTATTTCTTTAACATTATTTTTATTTTCTATATATTTTTATAAACAATCCCATATTTTAAAAATAAAATTTAGGCTTGTATAATAATTCTTAATTTACGAGATGAAAATATCGTCTTCATTATCGTATCAATTAATATTATCTAAAGGTTCTTCGTCTATTATTGTAATTTATGTATTGTAACATTGATAATACATATTTTTTAAACATTAGAGCTTCTAACGACAATCTCATTATATGTTAAATAGTGAAATAGCACGTAGAAACACGTGTACAGGTGTTCAATGATAAATTTAATATACCTAGCCAAACGGGCATTAGAAGACGCCCTACCACTATAATTTGTCTTGTGTAATAAGTAATCTCACACTCTATCCTTGTTTCATGTTATAATATGGCCAAAGCTCGTTACAAAGAAAGAAAAAAGAAAGACACAAAGATAGAGAGAGAAAAAAGAATTCACATGGAGCTGCTGAAACATAGTGATAAATACGGTTATACATAAAATAAATATTATAAGTAACGCTTTAATGTATGTTAATCCATAATCATTACATAGTATAAAACAAAGTCTTCTGCTACGTCTGTCTATTTGTCTATTCGCGATGAACACAAAAACTCTTGAACGGATTTCAAATGCGGTTTTCACCAGTAGATGCAGTCATGCGTGAGGAAGGTTTAGGTATATTATCAAGGTTTTTTTATTATAAACGCGGGAAAAAAAGAGAAAAATGTTGTATATTTGAAAAGATAACCTGCGGAACTACTGTTTCAATTTCACTAATACGATACGATTTATTACCTTATCCTTGACTAATGTTGACAATTTTTTTATGATTATTAAATCGCGATTGGTAGCAAGTGTTTCATAAAGATATTTTCATAACCGAAAATCAATACTATTATGGTACACCAATTCTCACTCGATAAGATGTTCCAACTTTCGTCAAATGAACCGTGTTTTATTCGATGGAGTTTTTAAATTAGAAATCCTCGGAAAATAACTCGGTTTACATTTTTCCGATACGATGGTTTTAAACTTTTACATACCGTTTCCTAATTGTGTATTGTTCAATTGACCCGTATCTGTCGTTAAATGAAAGAAAAATTAAATTATACTAACCGTACTATAAGCACTGAGGGATAGTGTGTACATTCCTCCAGCGCTAATTACTAGAGGCTTGTTAGCTCTAGCCATGACCAACAAGATAGTTGAACGTACTCCTGGTATCGATGCTACACCACATTCCCAGCCGGAGCAATAAATTGCATCTCCTATTTTCGAACTCTAGATTAAAAAAATAGTGCGTGGAATCCCTCCGCACGAAAGAAGTGAAACTTCATAATGTGATAATGAAAATAGGAAGGGATAGAAATTGATGGTATACTACACGCATGCGTTCGAGTACCACCCATTCACTCTCGCTCTGTCTCTTTCTATTCCCCTCCCCAAGAGCGTTAAACGTTTAACGCAACGGTGCTTTCATACCCCCTCTATGTTCTCGTTAAACGCTTAACGAAACCTTGTTGGAAGTCGCATTAGAAGTTTCACTTCACAAAAACAAAGAATTTATTAAACACTTTCAATATGATGTAATACGGTAAATAAATAATGATAGTATCAAAACTTATAATGAGATTTATTACTAATACTCTTAACAATAAGTAATAAATTTAATAACAGAGATTTAAGGACAGAGAGTTATAATCTTTTTAAAGAATAAACAAAGAATATGGATCATTATTACTCTGAGAAACTTCAAACTGAGGGAAAAATTTCAAAATAGTCTTAATTATAACTTACTTGGACGGTAATCTCATTACACCATAAACAAATATTATAAAACAGAAACATATTATATCCCAAAAACAGGAGACTCATCAGGAACTTTATAGCGCTTACCGTTAAAGACTGGAAGAAAAAAGATTAAGATTAAAAAGTTGAAAATAGACGATAGCACATTTCGTGATTTGCTATGGGTAGTTGTAGTTAGTAGTTGCAGTTGAGAGAATGCTGGTTTTTTTTTCTCGAACTGACTAAGCTATTCACATAGCAAGGTCTTAACAGCTTCACCGGACTATGAAGAATGCGGGTATAACTTGTTACTCGACTCAACTAGTGCTTGAAACTTGATTCAGTTCAGTATCAAGAGAATTCGGGTTTGCCTATTCGCATGTTAAAATTTCCGTTTTCTTTTCTTTTCGCTCTTCAGAAAGCCACGCTTGCGAATCATGGCAACTTTAATATCCTAAAAACATACGGTATCAATACAAAAAAATTAAATACTTATGGAATACTTGCTTTAAAAAGGTTACATTTTAAATGCACCGCGCTCGCTGAATTTTCGCCATCTTGCTCTTTTGTCTCGCTTTGATTAGGTTAGGTTAGACTTGGGAGAAAAAGGAAAACGCGAACTTGCCTTACGCGAACGCGGTGCATTTAGTATGAAAACTTTTTGAAGCAAGTATTTAATACGTATTTAACTTTTTTGTAATAACACCGCATATATCTCACGTGGTAGTAATTTACCATGGAGAATGTTCAGAAGAGATGTTCAGATTAATACCTACTACTGGATTTTATTACCAAACGACTCTCCATTTTGGAACCCGTGTACTGTGTGGTTTTACTCATGCGTTTTTGCCATGTATGTCGGCTCTTTGGAATGAACTGCGAGTGGTGGCATTGTGTAATCAATATAACTTACAAACTTTCAAGAAATGAGCCTTCTCCTTTCACGAGAGCTGGCAGCACGTCTGTGATGTTCCTTTTTTCATAGGTATTCCATGAGCGACGATAATGACTTACCATCAGGTAAACTGCATGTTCGCTTGTCTCCAATAGCATAAAACAAAAACGTTTGGCTGTAAATTGTTCGCATTTCTATGATGGTGAGATTTTTTTAAATATTTTACATTCTATCCATAAAACATTTAAAATCCATAATGGTGTTGAATTTGCAAACAGGGTGAAGGATGATTGTGGTAATCTTATACACACATCGATTACTGCTGGATACAAAAGAAAGAGCTTTAAACCTGTGCATAGCATGCATTAAAGTGGTACTTTTTAGTTTTCTATATTCATTTTGATACTATTCTTTATACTAATACATAATAAAAGTACACAACAATGTAACATTATGAAGTGCAATTGAAAAACGAATAATGTGAAGTGTCGATCGGATCAATCATCACCCATGTTTTTATGTGCACATTTTTAATTCTCACCGTAGCAGCTTGGTAACCAACGAAGCAAATAAGCGTCCCGCTGCAGGCAAATTGGCCCAACATAGGTTTATTTAATATGTTTCTCAAATTCATAGTATGCCTAAAATCCATAGCAATATTATTAATGAGAAAATTTGTTTTCTATTTAATATGCTTGAGACGGCTACCGATTACCGTGACATTTTACATACATTTTGTCAGTAATACAGATAAGGACTTAATGTATGTTTCATAACGAATAAGTGTACTGTTCTCGTGGGATATACCAACTCTAGATTTTTTTATATCATAGGAGGCAAAAGAACAGGTAGGTCACCTGATTTTAGGTGATCACCACCGTCCATAGACACCAGCAACACCAGAGGAGTTGCAAATGCGTTGCCAGCTTGTGTTGATGAGGAAAAGGGAGTGGGTAGAGGGAAAGAGGCAAGTACTGTCACTTCACGTTGGCTTTCTGTGAGAGGGTGGTAGTACCCCGGACGAGCCAATTCATTCATGCTGAAACCAGTTACAGCTTCAGCGTGACTCTACCACCACTAGATTAATGCACGCGAAGCCGCCAACAAAAAAACAAGTAATATATAAATAAAAAAGGCTGTATAAACTAGCTACAGGATAAAAATACCTATGATTGCTATTCATTATTGTTCGCGACAATATATAGTGATTAGTGTTAACTAGTAGTGCGTTTTATCTGTGTGTAGTATTACAGTTTTGATCTGGAAATAGTGCATAAATTTTAGTATAGATCGATAGTTAGAATAGTGTAATTGTTGTAATTGTAATTCTTGTAATTCATTTATAATTTAATACTTAGATATAGTTTAATAGTTTTAAATAGTGTAAGTTGCTAGATATAAGTACAGTTGTAAATAATTTTGAAATAAAGAGAAAGCGAAGGGAACTCGTTGCGCCCTCGCCCCGCCCAGTGTAGTAGGTTTAGCCGATCCCTGACGATGTGCACGTGACTATTAAGTCCTCTGACTGGCGGAGCACCGCCAGCGTCGGGCGAGCGACCCCATGACATATAGGCAAGGCCTGGAGCATCGGGCAATTCAGGCGCGGGCGTCATAGAGAGCAGTAATAGTAACCGCGTAATAGAGTAATCGGTGGTAGATAGATAATACCCTGTTTTGAACGAGTCACCATAGAGACACATAGTTTACGTCGAGAGAAGGAGCACCCTTTGCTTCGCTGCTCACTAGTAATAATCTTTCATTGAGAGAAAACCCTAAACGTTCTTCATAGTTCAACTTCGAAACCAGCAAATCATCATTATAGTTGAAATTCATTCGGGGATGGCTTTCAATTATCATCTACTAACTCTTATCCCACTTGTGTATGGTCAGCAGAACATGTTTTCCTCTTTCACGCTCTCCTGTCAGGTGTCGTCTCAGTATTCACACTTTTAATACACATATTATTTGCACACAATCCGTTCATACCTTTTTGATATTCTTCAATTCCTATAGCCACTTACATGCATACTTAAAAAAGATCTAATTACATTATTTCCATCTTTCCTCATGAGATACCAATACCCTGCTAACCTATTACTTCTAAGCTCTTCTGTCACTATGATTATTATTATTACGTTGAAACTCCGTAAAGGTCCATCCTCTTTCTTGATACTTTTAAGATTTGACCTTTAAAAATATTGTCATCTGATAATATTCAACGATTGGGTTAAGATTCTCCCACGATATATCTAAAGTGGGACTAGCTTTCGACTGTAGCTGGCAGAACATAACTATAAGTTCTTGAAGACAGTGTTTCAACTCTAGCTATTAAGAGAAATATTAATAAATGTTCTTTCATTGTCCTATAGTTTCATCTCAATGTTTTTCTCCATCACAAAAACACTTTTTAATATTTTCTTCATAGCCTATCAGAATAAGTCTCCTTCAGTAGAAATGATGCTCTATTTTTGTATAGAATTGTGTTATAAGCTACAAAAAAATGTAACCCGTTTTCAAATTCTATTCAAAACAAAGATAACTCCTTCTTTAATATATTTACTTTTTAACCTGAACAAAACAACTGTTAGTGGTCGATGCCCCAAAACATATTTACACTTCAAATGGCAGTCGGAAATATTCGAATTTCAGTAGTTGGCTGTAGGTAATAAATTACAGACAGGAATGTGATTAGACTGACAATTTATAGTAGAGGTAGTGTATGTAGGTGGATGTTAGAGGAAATTTACGGGAATATTTTGAAAATTAGCATGTTTATTCAAAAACAGTGTATATTGGATCTAAATAAATTGTGATATAAACTACCCAGCACTGTATGTAGAATGAGGTTCTGATTATTTTTCCGATTTCTTTGTTGGAAAGAAATTGCTGTGTAGAAATAGATATTCAAAATATTTGCTACCTATTATATAATATAAACATACATTTTATACATTACTAGTTTAGTTGAATAGAATGCTAACGAATATTATTCGTTACGGTTTGAATCCTTAGTTACACTTAACTAATTGTCACGAAATGGAGCATACACGTTATCGGAGCTAAGGGGAAAAGGGGATACTGTACTTTTGATCTCAGTAGGATCTCTGTAGGTGGTAGAGCCCCGCTGAAGCTATTTTTGGTTTCAACATGAATGGGTCGGCTCCTTCGGGGTAGTACCACCCCTCTCACAGATAACCGACGTGAAATAACAGTGCTTGCATTGTTGTGTTTCGTTCGGTCAGTGAGAGAGCCGGAGGCCCACGTCCCTTCGTCTTTCCTTCTTTCCCTTTCCCTTTCCTTCCCCTCCCCCTTCTCCCATATACAGGCTGGCAACGCAATTGCGACGTCCCTGATGTCGCTAGTGTCTATGGGCGGTGGTGATCACTTAACAACACGTGACCCACCAGTTCGTTTGCCTCCTTTGATAGAAAAAAAAAACATTTTCCTAGATTCCAAATCTACATTAATGTAGGCGAGGCCGCCAGCAAAAGCTAGCGAGGCTATAGACGTCTCCACATAAAAACATAGCATGTAGTACTTTTGTTAAAAATAGATATATTTGTAGGTAGATCACGCTGCAGCTATTAATGGTTCCAGCGTGAATGGGTCGGCTCGTCCGGGGTAGTACTACCCTCAAACAGAAAACCGACGTGCTAATACACAAGCTAATAACGCAATTACGACTCCCCTGGTGTTGCAAGTGTTTATAGACAGTGGTAATTACTTAACATCAAGTGACTCACCTGTCCGTTTGCCTGCTATGATATAAAAAAAATATTTAGTTTATATATGTGTGTATTAAATGAGGTCGCGTATAAAATAATTGCATGAGGAAGATATAAGTTCACGGTAGTAATAACATCGCGGTCTTATGAGCTACGTGACACTCTGAACCCGTTTCCGACAGGCCGTATGTTCCAGGATTACATTATTATTAATAACACTATGATTTACAACGGAAACCCGGCTTTAAATGACACTGTTGATATTCTTTTCTTTTTTATGTGATACGTTAAGTGTCGAATAGATTAAAGTTATTATTTTGACATTAATTCATGTATTAGATACTATAATATCACCTTCTAATTGATAGAAACGCTGAACAGTATCTATGGAATATATATTTAGTTTCTATTACGTGTGGAATATATTCAATAGCGTACTAGTTGTTGTTCCTACAAGTACAATTTCTTTGAGGTTTAATTACTTCAAAATTATCCCACATATCAGCATTGGACTATGGCCATTTGATGTGGTTTTTCGTAGATGGTACTAGATTTTTTTGATTACATTATCTCTTTGTTTTTTTTTTTATTCCCGAGAAATCGGTCAGGAATCAATTAGTATTTAATAATTCCAGGTGAAGTTTTGTTAATTAATGTATTATTTTTAAATAAGGACACAATTGCACTTACGACTATTTAATTCCAACTAAGTATAGCCTATACGATTTATTTAATCGTATGGCGAAACAGAGTATCCATCTACTGTTATCGTAAATTTATTGATTACGCCTACTATCGCTGCAAAGTTTAATTGATGTGGAACAGTACAGCGGCTAAAAGTGTGTGCACGATAATAAGAGGTACACTTAATAAGGCCGCGAATAGCATCAGCACCTTATATTATGGTAACTAAATTGGTGATGATACACTCATGTAAAGTACCCGCCATTTGATCTGGCACGCCGGAAAAAGTGAGACGTGCGGCTGAGATGGACTTCTTTCGGTTTTGTAAAGCGGTCTCTCTGTTGCACAGCGCAATGACTGCGAAACACAAAGGTAACGTCATACAAAACCGAACGTAATGAACTATCTCGATCTTTTTTCCCGATGTGACAGACACAAAACTGACAGTCATTCATCACACAAAATTCTATCGTATGCGAAGATTAAACTCGCGATCTCTATACTTAATAGTACGTAGGTATTACTACAACTATGTCATGAATTTTATAAAATTAAGAACTCCTGATTTATTAGATTTACATTAATCCAGCCATACCTAAGAATAAACTTATGTTGTTTCACCAATTGTCCCATTCTTTTAACATATATATCAATAAATTTCTTATCCAAAATTAAGCTATCCAAAGGAATACCTGAAAATAGAGAAAATTTTTTAATAATTCAGTACAAAAGTGTTAATATATAATTTTTTTTATGTAATTAGGCCCTTAAGTTTTGGTAACACTTCCTTTACGCTATTGGTGCATATTCAACCCTTTCACATTCGTTGTCGTGAAACTTTTGCCTAATGACAACATATTCGACAGTTATATTTTGTTTTTGGCTATCAATGTTCAAAACTATTAGTACCATTGTCGAGGAGATAATGATATTAGAAACGTCTAGTGATAATTTCAATGTTGTAACAAGTTTGTAACAACCCTTTCTTAGAACTTTCCAGAGAATTTTTGTAGTATTCAAAATTCATGCCGTGTTATTATTTTCCACGCTTACTTACGCACAATAATCGAACTAGATTATCACAATGTAACAACGTGCAACGTAACAACGTACAACGTAAAATACCACTTTTTTTTTAACTTGGGTAAATCCATTATGGATACCCACCCTCCCAGGGGAGAGGATGTCCGACTCTCACGGACTAAAACCCAACGGTGTACCAACAAACCGTGTTGTTGGGGCGGCAAGGGATCGTACTAGCTAATCAACCTTGTAGAGCCGCCCCAACGGTCAGCCCGGCGGAAGATGGCCGCGTAAAATACCACTAACATTACAGAATGTAGAGTCAAACAACACAAAATTATGAATAAGATATAATATCCATTAATTACACGACATACCAAAATCCCGCTAAAACTCGACAAATACTTGTATTAACATAACTTTCTAAGTTAAATACTAAAAGTTTAAATAGAGGATTACCTTCAAACCCTTTCCGACAATCAGTCAAGACGTTTTCAAAACAATCAGCAAGGACATCGAACTGGCATAATAGGTGAATCAAGTGAGCCTGCATTGTTAGATCCGTTACCATCACAAAGTGAGAAATGTAATGGAACGCTATTATAATTACAATGTATACATATGGATACCAGGTAGGATAGTTGAGTTCAAACGGGAATCGTATGCCAACGACCAAGTTGTATTCGAGTTCATCAGCTAAAGGGTATATGTACCTGTAACGTATTTCCACTCAGATTTAATATTAGACACTTTAACGAAATATAAATCTATAAAAACTCTTTCAGAACTCGTTAGATGTTAACTTATACGTTAACGTTTAACTAAAATCTGTTTTGTTTAATTCATGAACTCGTTATTTTGTGGAAATTCATTATTAAATATTAGAGTGCTTGTTACTTTGCACTTCCGCCTCGAATAGATTGGCCTCTCTCAGGTGTACGCCGCGCAAATACAATAAAAACGGTTTTTTGTTACAGGTACACGCTGTGGCCAATCTTTTTTTTTCGAACTGACTACGCTATTGACCTAGCAAGGTCTTAACAGCTTCACCGGACTACTAAGGCGAGCGCTTACGGCACTTAGCCGATTTTATTTGGGCAACTAGCTCAAGGGTGCATGGCACACCTCGGCTTGGGCTGTTGCCTAATATATGCAATTCGCGACCAATCTGAGCTGACCGAGGCTAAGCTACATATTCATACCTATATGAGGTATTGAAACATATATTTGTACTAAGCATACATACCTCGATAACTCTTATATGTATTTTGTGTCGGATAATTTTTGTAAACAATTTCAGTTCGATAGGGGAAAAAATAAAACCGTTCCACTTTCATGTGTAAGCATGTATGCGTGCACGAGTGTGGAGGTGATATGTGTAATGTTGTTGCAGTGTTGTGAGATTTTGTGTCACTGTATCGTGCGAGCAGCGTACTCTAGGGCTCCACGCCGAGGGAACGGGCCTAGGCTTGAGCCGCTGCCCAGGGGGGCCCAGTCTGGTGCGGCCAATAAATTCCAAGTGTAAGTGCGTAGTAACGTTAGGCCTAATTTTTTATTATGGATTTTTGCAAAGTGACGCCTTCTAATAAATGTATAATCAATTGTAATAAAATTATTCTTAAGTAATTATTTGCTAATGTCGCTAAAATTTAGAATATCAGACAATTCAAAACATTTCCATTATTGCTTCATTATACCAAAGTATTAACTAAATGAAACGTAAAGAAGAAAATTTGTAATATAAAGAATATTTACTTTGAAATTTTCAATTAAAAATCCTACGCTAAGCGAGTTTTATTTATTCACGTTAAAAGTTTCTCGTGATTCATTCTTATAGGTTTTATTTAAAAAATGTTTACCACGCCACGAGGGTACAGTTGCCCAACGCAAGTAATAATTTTAAATATTTCTCGCTTCTTTTGGTCCAGAATTCGACTAATTTTTTCCTTTGATCAGTCGTCGTGTCGAAATGTGGAGAGTCCATGGAAGTTGCTAACTTTTTGTAAAAATCTCTGTAATCTCTCTGAAAATGAATTAAATATATTTCCTGTCGATGTATAATTTTACAATGACTATTTAGATTTATGAACATAATCAAAAACACCGTAAGCAGTATAAATATGGTATAGTAGCATTTTCTCCTGGCTTTGGTCGTTTTTTTTATATATTATAGGCGGCAAACGAATCGGGGGAATGTAGAACAAATCTATCTCTCAGGAGAAGTACTGTTTTTTCTGGATCTGTCTATTTCCCTTTCCGTAGTTCTCAAACGTGTATGCAAGATTTTAACAAACTCACATTATCATTAATAACATCAGCTAAGATAGAATGTGCTACCATCCGAAGTGTGAATTGCATAAAGTCAACAATTATTCTGATTCATGCTATTTTTTATTCCAAAAATGAAAATCTTAATTGTGGCTAATAAACCATGGTTTCTCTTTTAGTACCTTTTTAGTCTCCCATAAGGTATAATTACCCACTTTAATACCGTAAACATAGTCAAACAATAGTGATGACCTAGCACCTCAAACAACCGTACGGTTATCTATTTCAGTATGCTTTGATCTCGAGCCTATGATATCATTGCCAACCATATGCCTATCCTACAAAACAACTCGTCCAAACATAGCTTTAATTGTTTTATTTATCATGACTCACCATATTTTTGTATCTGTAGACGGTTATGAATTGTATTACTGTTACGTTGATACCGCCTGTGATCTCGTCCATAGTCTCTGCTTCACCGAAACAGTACCATACTTCACCACAAATCAGCAAAAATATCGTTAGCTTGACAGTGTAATGGTATATTATGTAACGAAGGTTTTGGTCGACCGAGGACAGTCCTGGCAACAAGTTGAACAAAGTTCCTTTAGACAAATGGTCGGGTATTGTAACTTATGGCAGTCCGCCGTAACTTTGTTGAACGTGCGGTCCTAAGTAAAGACAAACTATAAAGTGAAAAGTTTACCGGCCTAAGTATATGCTCTTGTGTTAATATTTTTATACGCTTTACGTATTTTAAAACAAGAATCGGTAAGCTATCTTTAATAAATTTTATCGTGTACTCCAAAGACTCCAAAGGACTTGCAGAGTTGTATTACAATCCTTATTCGTCTGTAATTGATATTAGAACTTTTTTTATATCATAGGCAAGCGAACTGGTAGGTCACCTGATGTTAAGTGATCACCACTGTCCATAGACACTAGCAACACCTGCCAGCCAGCCTGTGTTTGGGGAATAGGAAGGAGTGAGGAGGAGAGACGAGAGGTGGGACACAGGCGCTCTCATTGACCGAACGAAACACAATAATTGAAGCATTGCTAATTTGCGTTGGTGTTTCTGTGGGTCGGGTGGTACTATCCCGGATGAGCCGACCAATTCATGCTGAAACCAGCTATAACTTCAGCGTGACTCTACCACCTACCAAAACTTACAAAGATTCGTTAATTACTATGTTAAGTGGTAATGTTAATCGTTACTTAATTAATGTTGTTTACGTGAAGTACTCACAGCCGGTCCAATATCAGTAGTACAGATATTTACGAATTTAAATATTAAGCATGTTGGAATTGGAAGAATGTGGTTTACAGAGAAATTTCCACCCGTGAACGCTCTGAATGTGGGATCAGTTTCTTGGTGAGGTTTTCCCAACATACTCTATTCTAGGCTTCTTCAACAGGATATTAAATATATATTTTCAATGGTAATTCATAGGTTAAGGTAACCACTCACTAATTTAACTTTACCTGTAATGTAAGTAATCCTGTAAATAAACTCAAAAAAAGCCATTTCAAATTCACCGCTGCATTGTTCCAGCGCTTTCGTATGAGATATCCTCCTCCAGAGTTTATCGAGATAACGCATTATTATTCACGGACCACTCATAAGGTCACTGTTATAAGGGTTTAATAACGGTGGCCTTTTATATGTAGAATATATGAACGTTAGGTGGTAATTAATTCTTAAATCAAAGGACAGCGCGTTTCCATTCTTCATGTACGATAAATTATTAAAAATATTCCACAATTGTGGTATCATCACTTGTGGTCACTGCAGCTGTGGTCATCTCATCCTACCCTTATGGGCGGGCGAGGAAACTGGTCAGTGCTAAGCACTCGTCAGTGGTATACTACGCAGCCCGTTATGTGGTCACTGGTGGATATCAGATTCTATGGTATCTTGTATTACTAATGCAAATGGTAAACGGTGTGATGCTTATTTGTTTTCCTGTGTGAACATTTATATGAACAAGGCAAACGAAGCCGCGCGTATAACTTAATGTTATAGGAAATGGTTGTCAAATTTATTTTGCCTGTAAGAAGATTATATTTTTACTATATATAAGGCGGGTCACTAATGATTTTCATGTGTATCTATGCTTACTTTTGCCATGATTTAAAAGTTACCTATACACTTTAATGAATTTACTGGGTCGCAACCACCATGCATATAGCGAAAAAGCCCGTCATAGTGACACGCTTCTGCGCGTCGCGTTTCGGGATCAGCCTGTGCATATCCAGTACCGGGTGACTTTCGTCATTATGGCCGGCATGACAGCGGCGACCGGCGATGGATAATATGTCTCTCGGTGGTTGCCGATGTTTTTGGATTGTACTATGCTTAACATCAGGCATAGTGCAGTCACTATGCCATGCTTCGATAAAAAAAAGCAAAATTTTACCTATTAATATTCAGTCGATGTATGTAAAAAGAATAGTATTTTTGTATGAGATTTATTTGTTTTTGTCTATTACTAGTTGTATGTGTTACTAATATAAACTTAAAATTGTGTTTTCTTGGAAAACAGTAATATTATGATATATTAATAGTGTTGTAGTGACGTCAAAATATTAGAAAAACACCTGGAATTTAAAAATTAATAACAATTAAAAAATGATAACAAACGTAAATTTTTACCTAAGGATTATATTTTTCTGACTAAGCTATTGGCCTAACGAGGCCTTAACAGCTTCACCGGACTACTAAGACGAGGGCGTAAAGCACCCAGCCGATTGTTATCTAAAAATAAATTATTCATATTAAATAATTTACCAACTTTTACTCGCGTCTTCGCTGGCATTAATCTAAATTTTGAAAACAAGATACATATAATTGTCGAAAGTGTAGTTTTCTGTAGGTGAGAGGACTTTAATATCGATTATTATTTACTTATTACAAACAAAAAATGGAATCTTTCCGTCTTGTGGTAATGGTAGTTTAAATAACTGTTATTTAGAGTATTCAAATCCCATTATAGACAACATAACTGAATGAGATTGCTACCCATTAATTATATTATAGTTAGAGTCAGTGGTTTTGATCCATTAGTAGCGGTTAATTGACGCTTGTTTAATAAAACGATCAACTGCTTCATCCAATAATTTATTCAGTAACATCATGTTTAAAAGGTACATTTTAGTTTAATTATTTATAAATACTATATCACAAACATCGAGATCAATAAAAATTCTTCATTAGATCTTAATATTAAGATAATATTTGTGACTATGCATACATAATTATCTAAAAAATAGTCATGTAATAAAAAATTAATTATAACTAATATTTCTTGAATATACATCTATATTAAACATACCGATTTGGCAGATACAAATATAGCTTCATTTATAAGTAGCCTATATGATAGTTTGTTATGAAAGGGATCTAAAGCTTTAGGGATGCGATATATATACACTCATCAAAAAAGTCTAAGCAACACGTACTAATTTAAATTTTAGGATGGTTCTTCACATTATAACGTTGTATTTTATTTTTAAAATAATATCTTTAGGGTTTTATGATGTAAAAATAACAGCTGTTGTCTTTATAAGATCTTTTAATAACAGAAATGAACAATATTAGAATATACTGTAGAAACTAAGATACATAAGAAACTAAACTTTTATTTTACAAAATGAAATTTCTAAAGAAAATGTATTTATTGTGTAAGAATAGAAAAGTTTAATATAAAGTATGGCCTCCTCTGCTATTCAGAACTTGTCGGCAACGATTATTCATTGAATTAATGAAACTGTTTATGTCATCTTGCGGTATTCGCACCCAATGGAATTGTAGCAAATCCTTCAGCTGTTGGGTTGTTGTCGCTCCATTCAAGTCCTTCAAAACACGTCTCTGGAGCATGTCCCATGCGTGCTCAATGGGGTTAAGATCTGGCGATTGTGCAGGATGTTCTCCGTTGCAAAGTATTCACTGGTTCGCCGAGCTGTAAGTGAACGCGCATTGTCATGCATTAACCTAAAATCGGAGCCAAAGGTTTGTGCAAATAGGTAGGTAGACATAAGGTCTGAGAATATCCTCAATTTCGCCTGTTCTTCATAATACCCGCCCATAACATAACTGTTGAGCCGCTGTATGGATGAACTTCCTGAACGCACCTGAGCCTTTCAGTATTACCGGGCCGTCTCGCACCCGTCTTGTATTAGGCTTAAACCCGAATCGCGACTCATCGAAAAACATAATTTTATCCCATTGTTCCTGGGTCCATGTTATGCGTTCTCTACACCATTCATATCGACGAGCGCGATTCCCGTGACGTATCGGTGGGCACCTGATTGGGCGTCGAGCTCGTAGGCCGTACTCATGCAGTCGATTTCGCACAGTTTGAGGACTTACATCAACACCACTTGAAATTTGTAGCCTCAAACTTATCTCTCGAGCGGTTAACATCGGCTGGCGTCTTGCAGTCAGTTGTATGTACCGGTCTTGCCGAGTGGTTGTACTCCTTTTACGGCCTGGATGCTGTTCAGCGGGTTCTCCTGTATTATTGTAGCGCTGCCAAAGACGACAAATAACACTTCTATAAATGCCAAAATGTCGAGATACCTGAGATTGATTACTTCCCGCTTGCAACATCCCTACAGCTCTTTGCATTTCATCTGCCATCAAATGACGTCGCTTCATGACGTAAAGAATATCTAACAATTCAATTTTGTCGCTAACTTTATTTAAATGGTTGGTAAAATTATAAAATCAAGACTAAACGTAGCAATTAAAACGCACTTAAATTCAAACAAATTCGCAGTTATTTGAATTTTATTAAAAAACAAAACATAATCAATTATTTTTTTTACAACCAGTATGGCATCAATAAAAAAAAGTTTACTTACCTACGCACTTTGTTTGAGTAAATACTTAGAAATTAATTAATATAAATGGTAAAATTTGTAATATCACGCATATTGCTTAGACTTTTTTGATGTGTATACATATATATATATATGCGATAAATAGCAAAGCTTATACAATATTTACTTCATTTATAATATGTATCTTTCTTTAACGTATCACTACTTAATAAATAATAAATTGTCTATAGTACATGTTATTGTGATAAAACATATTTTACTCACTTTCTAAATATTTCCACTCTTCGCTTTATTTTATATATTTATTTAAGCGCGCATCAATGCTACTGATGATAGCTTTATTCAGGGGGCCTAACCAAGTTGCTTATTGACAATCGCTAACGCAAATAGAAAACGGGAAAATGTATGGAGATGACATATCTGAGCGCTATATCACGTGAATCACGTGGACCGAAGGGAACATTTCTTTTTATGTTATAGGAGGCAAAGGAACAGACGGGTCACCTGATGTTAAGTACTCACCGTCGTCCATAGACACTTGTAACACCAGGGGAGTCGCAAGTGCGTTGCCTGACTGTGTTTGAGGGAAGTGGGAAGGGGGACGGGTGAAGAAAGCGGCGCACTCACTGACCAAACGAAACGCAACAATACAAGCACTGTTTTCTGTCAGAGGGTGGTCCTACCCCGGGTTAGCCGGCCCATTCACGATAACACTAGTAATAGCTTCAGGGTGGCTCTACCACCTACAAAAATAATAATATAAAGAGAAACAAAAAAAAAGAAATCTATACCAGGGTGAAAACTATACATAATGTGTACTACTATAGATAATGTACTATAGGTATTTTACCACGTAATAGTGGGTTTGTTCCATGTTTACACTTGTGTGTACGAATAAATATACTTTATAAGAATTACATTTGATTAATCATGGACGTAACAATATCAACATATTATTGTCGCTTAATACAACATTTTAAATAATCTACAGGTCAAGATAAGTTATCTTTGTGGCTGTAAAGGCGGCAGCGGCTGCGAGAGTAGCTGCCACAGCGACCACCGCAGCGGTGGAGCCAGCTGCCTTCACCGCAAACCCCATAATGAATGACAGAATTAACTGCGCGACAAACACACAGCTGCTGATCACTGCCACGTCGGTGCCGATGCCTCTTTCCTGGCCGCATCCGCCTCCCGCGCTATCCCACTAAAATCAGAAAAATTTGAAGCAAACCATTTATGAATGTAAAAGTTACTACCGTTTCAAAGAACTTCCTTATAGAGAAGACCTTGCTAAACCTATACCGAGGTTATATATTTTTTACCGTTATTTTGCATTACAATTTTTATAACACACTAGTCTCTGTTCGCGTGGACTAGTTACTTTGAGCTAACTAACACGTAGCTGTCAAGAGGAAAAAAGCCCCGATCTTTAAACATTCCTCATTGGTGTTCCGCTCCTATTGATCTTAGCGTGATGATATAGAGCCTATAGCCATCCTCTATAAATGAGCTATATAATATTGAAAGAATTTTTCAAATCAAACCTGTAGACCCTGAGATTACCCCGTACAACGTCACAAAGTTACAAACTTTACCTTTTTATAATATTAGTATAGATTAAAGTTTTTCATTGTACATATACATTATAAATAAATAAATTATAAATCCCAGTAAATAAAAGTCAAAAATGTATACTTGTTTTTAATCATATTTCAATATAGACAGGCAAAGGTAAAACAATTCAAAACTTTTTTTTCTCTGTGTATTAACCGATTTATTTTCTCTTTTTGTTTACAAACTATTGAAATGTTCTAATTTCTTTAGTTTAAAAAAATGTAAATGAGTTTTTGTCATACCTTCGACGAGTCCGAAGCCTTCACTAATCTTAAATTATTAATCTATATTGGTAATACTTCACGCTTTTTATGATGAAAAATATTCAGTATAGATTTTAATAGAGGCAAAAATAAATATAGATAACCTATATATTAAGAAGTGAAAAAAAAATGTTTAATCCTTATTATGGCTGAAATTCGACTACAGGACGGCGCTACTAGTATTAATATTTTTTTTTGTTTTCATTTATGGTACCTAATAATGTTTTACAGTGTTTTGATTTCGACTTGGTAGGTTCTATTGCACGACAAAGTTGTTAAAGAGAGAAAGATTTATGTTTGTAAATTATTTAATAAAACCAGGTTTTTTTATTTTGTGCATATTTGTGACGAAATATTTCTATTCCCTTCTCTACTTTCCAATCCGTTTTTCATATTCATAGGCTCTTTTTATTATTTTTCGGAATGACGTTTGAAAATTAAGTATTTTTAATATAAATACACTCGCATAGTTAACATCTAAACGTCACCCTGTTTACATACAGCATTAATTTATACATTATTTCAAGTTGAATGTAGCAAGTTATTTTAAGAAAGTAGACTACTATTTAAGTATTTTGATATTGTATCATAAAAAAAAATATCAGCACGTAATATTTCGTTCTATGGACACGATTCGAACATGAGACCATATGTTAAAATAATTACAAAGATAGAAAGCACTTTAATTTGATAGTAACTTAGCCACTTATGCATATTGTGACAGACGCATCAAAAGGATTTTGCTAGCGATGAATATTTTATATACTAATTGCTTATAATTGCGTCTTTCGACTCGCTGAGGCTAAGTATTTTATGTGTCATTTTTGAAATTGTTAATCAGTTGTTTTCACCTTATATAACTTTATTTAGTTCTGGACATATGTCTGGACATATGTGTACCATAATAAGACGTTCAATTTCGCAACTCACTGAAACAATAAGAGGGACATCCGCCGTCCAACTCGATAGCTCTTGTATCGAATATTTTCGTTTCAGATATCTGGGATTTTTGTTTGTTATTGTTTTGTATTGGGACCAAATATATCATATATTTGGTCCCATAAAAGGGAAACTATTTACGATACAAATTTATACAAGACTTGCTTTTGCTTGTGATTTCTGTGTTAATGAATAATAAGCAAGATCAGTACTTTTTATCAGAACAAAAGGTATTCTACATGCTTTTCTTTACCTATGATGTGTGTGCAATATTCCATGAGTTAGTATCATAATAGCAGAAGTAGAAGAATATTTATTAGTTTTCACAAAGAGTTTTAAGGACAGATATTAGACATTAATGCTCTATAAGTGTTTATAATCTACCTAATCAAACTATTTTCGTATACTTCTTCAAGGCAAACCTACTAATATAAATCCTATTTTTTTTGTAAGAACACTACTAAAATACTATATACACATCGATCAAGAAATAAATAGAATATTGAAAAATCTCGTAATATATGCTATTTACTAAACAAAAGTATTTAGTGACTTATAACGTTAATAAATATGAAGCTTTTTTCCTAATAATATAAGGCTTTGATAATACATAACAGTTTATACATAATTAGACCTTACTGGTTTTTGTGACGCGCGATTAAATGAAGCATACATAAGTCCCTTAAGAATGATTATAATAAATCCATTTTATATACCATTCCTGTGGCGTGATAGTGTGCGACGAGCAGATAAGGCATGGTGAAGAGTGTAGAGTACATAATTCCTGCCGTCCAGCTAAATAACAACACTGCAGCCGGAGCGCGGAAAGCCCAAAGCAGAATCATACCACAACTGTATGTGCATAGACCTCCTACATACACCTTTTTCGCTCTGAAAAATAAGTGAAATAACTTATATATGCTTATTAACTTAAATTTATATGTAGATAAATGTAGATGTTTTCTAAGATGGTAATAAACGAAACCTAAATAAATACTGGATCTTAAGAGCAGCTTCTGTGACACATTTTTTGGTGGTTGGGACAGAATTTCAAGTTGAAAGTTGTAGCTACTCAGATGAGCATTAGAAAAATTCCTGACATAGATATTTTCATAGAATACTCCAGTTCATATAAACCTCTATGAACTCACAATAATTAAGCTAACTCATAACTGCTATCAAAAATAACGATAGAGTCTTTGAGTATTTTCTGTTTAAAAATCCAAGATGCTTGGTTATTTGTATAAACGAACCTAATGTGAATATTTATCGAAAATCCCTTCATTCTAACCTATGATGTAAGCCACTATGTGACTGGATATGGGTTATTATGAAATGTAGCAGGCCCAAGTAAATCATACCATCCCATAAGACATATCATTTCTACCACCGTGGGACACAATTATTCTTATGGATGTAAGAGTTGTTACACAAGATGATGAGGATTGAATCAAAAGAAAATAGTATTATTTTCGAGATATGAATACGCCAACTCTACTAACAAGTCTTTAAACGTTACTGTAAAAGTACTGGTCCGTTAATATACAATATTCCAGTAATAATAAATAGGTAGGCAGAATAAAATAAAATCGCTATTCAGGTTTGACTGTGCTCTGTCAATCTACGCGCTGATGTACGTACGGAATTTTAATACAGTTTTTAATATCATTTCGTCAATTTTTACTAGAAATCATATATAATATTAATATCTATATATTAATATGTAAAGCAAAAAAATTGTACCCCTTTTTAACCTATTTCCCCTTAACGGGTGAACTTGAAATTTCGCATAGTTAAAGTTTATATGGCGGAGAAGCGCAGAAAGTTATTTATTTTATATAAAATGCATTAGAAGTACATTAAATTAATTAAAATAAGCACTACTCACACTAATCCTTGAATTTTACAAACATATATACACATGTAAATAAAAAAAAACATTTTGACAGCCGTCAATAATTACGAACTTAAAAAAAGGTTGTGAACTGTGAAGGAGATTGCAATGTCGACTGTATGTATTTTTTAACTCTTACGTTCCAATTATCATCTTTCATCCTACATTCAACAATAATATTATAATTATAACTATTATTGTAATGTTTATTATTTTTTATGGTGAACTCACTTCAAATGATGATTTAATAAAAAAATGAGCCAAATAATACTTTGTATAATCAAAATAAGGATTTTGTTCATAAAAGTAATCCATGACTTAGACCTCCGCGGTTACAATGATGTAATTCAACCTCATGTATCAACAAAAAAGAGTTTAGTTTCAAAAGATAATGGTAGTATTAAAAACGTCTTTGTCTTGGATTCACCATTTGATTGTATTGTGCATCCATTACTTTTCCAAACAGTGATACTGGGCATATCACTATTTCTGATAATGAACAGACTACATTTAATTCAATATCACCCAGAAATACCACCCCATGGTGACGTGTAAAATTAATTGAAAATTGTGTCATGGGTTGCGATAAATTTCTTTATTTTCGTAAAGTTACGTTTGGTTAAAATTTGAGAATTTTACCACGTGGTTTTTGTTTCCAATTTATAATTAATCTTAATTTTCATTTACACATAGATTTTATTAAATGATTATATAATAAAGATCATGGCAAATGGCAAATAACTGAGTGGCCATGATAAAAACCTTTGATTATATAAGTATACCCTTTGAAAAAAGAACTCTACTAAAGTTCAAACTTTAAAAAATCAATTAACTATGGTCGAATGTCGACCACTGGGTGCCCACTAGTACGGTATAAAGCTGCATTTTTGTTACGCTAACATTAATAACGCCGGCGAAATAAATCAAAATAATGTACAAGGAAATTGTTTACCTTAAACAGACCTACAAACAAGTCTTTTTGTGCTATTCATCTATCTTTAAAGCACAATCTCCACCTTAATCCTAATTAGTCCCTAATCAATTACATATGTTAATTACTAGTTTTTAATATTATGTTAATTACAATTATCCTTTACAGCATATTATGTCAACGAAAGATTTGAAAATTATCACAGATCACTACTTGATACTACTGACTTAATAGCAATATATTTTAGGTACAGAGGGAAGAATATAAGCATCACACCGATTACCCGCTTTTCCATGGCAAGAAACACATCCCTGAAATGAAAATGAAGTTTCTTAATATCTCTAACGCCTGTATTAAATGAAGGCATCATGATATTACAATGACAGATCTATATCTTTTTATTGATATGGAAGATGTTGCGAATTACAAATGAATTATACATATATCTTATTTAGAATGAAAATACATATAGTTAGTAGTTGTAGCTGAATATTGAAAAATACAACATCATATTATTTCAATGAAAGATTATTATAAATAACATGTACAAATTACACGAAACAATAAAATAATTTACTTGCAAAATGTTCATGTTACATTTTTAATGACACTTTAGTGGATACATTAGTACAAAACTGAGGTAGGTAGATAATTAAAAACCGTGTAATTATATCAAAACGATGTACTAATATACAATATAAGTATATATTTTTAGATATAAGTAGTCCAGGTTATACGAGAATGATAATCCAGATAATCGTGTAAAGTTTGTATTGATTTTTAAATCAGTTGGAAGCCAATGAAGTGACCGTCTACTGACACAGGTGAAAGTCAAGGCTCATCTGATCTTGTTTAAAGTAGGAAATAGACAATGTTTACATATACTTTAATACGTGAAGTCAAGTTGAAGGAGACGTATTTCTAGAATAATAACATATATTTCTATATTCATAAAGGTTGTGGATTTTAAATATGTATATTAATAATGTTTTTCCTATTTTTTTTAATAACATCTTAAGTGTTATATACTGTTAAAACTCTAATTCTGTCTGTTTAGTTATTTTTTATTTTGTGATAGCTATTTACAATATAGGCTACTGATCAATTATATGACTTAAAAGATGTTTTATCTGCCTCTTGTACATACAGATTTAAGTAAAGAAGATAATTTAAAAAAAATATTACCGACTTATAACAAAACCTCTAAAAATGGTACCTGAACGTCTTCAACCATAGTTAAATACCTACTTAGTTTTGGGTTATCATAAAACTACCAATACCGTAATCACTATACATTTAGTATTTGATTTTAAGGAGTTTCCTAGTGTATTTTCGAATTGCAAGTTACTGTGTTAATGGAAATTAAATCCCATTGAAAATATCCCCCTTAAAATAAAAAAAAAAAACCTTTTTTCCAATCTGTTTAAAAATGATGAAATTCCGAGGTCTAGCCAACATTAAAAAAATTACACTCGAATAGCTAACCTCCTACTTTTTCGTTCGGTTATAAATGACTTCATAGATGTTTATGAATAATGTATACGAGTGGTATAATACATTTCATTCTAAAATTGGAAACTCATAACAATTATCTCTCTCAAATTCTCAATTAACTCTATCAAAACTTATAAATTTCTGCATAAACTGTCGCGGACATTTGCTAGTTACTTGAAATACGAGTATGTAATATGTTTTTAGCTTATTTACATGTTGTTAGTGCTTACCCGAGTTTTTTAATGAGTTTCTCGATAATAGTAGAATAACAAGCACACGATAAAGAGTACATAGCCATGCCCCAACAGCCAAAACGGACGCCTGCTTCGTAGTCGATTCGGCTTTTACTGCCGACTGGAGCCTGGAATTTATATGAAATTGTGTTTAAAATCCCAAAATTGAAATAAACTTATGTAAATAAACACTGCTTATATTAATTATACTGACAAAATCACCATAATAGTCGTCCGAGTGTTTTTCATAGATAAGGTGCTTATGCTATCCAATCCCAACTAATATTACAACTGCGACTATTAACACCGTGTGTAATAGCCCATTAATACGTATGGCTAGATTATATAATGATGTATCTCGTACAAATAACAGCATTGACATATTTTTATGTGTAGTGTTATGGGGGAGGGGAGAGGACAGGAGGAAGTTGAGGAGAGGTGAGCCTCCGGCGTTCTCACTGAACGAACGAATCGCAACAATGCAAGCACTGTTATTTCACGTCGATTGTATGTAAGAGTGTTATACTACCCCGGACGGGCCGACTCATTCATGGTGAAGCCAGTAATAGCATCAGCGTGGTTCTATCACCTACAAAAACTATAATTAGATTTACATTTACGTGAGCGAAGCCGTGATGCAAAGCTAGTTTACTATAATTCTACACTAGACGGAGCTGCTGCTTATCAATTCTGGTACCGTTCAATCGATGAATATTACAACTGTTAATTGTAGATATTTGAGAATGTGGAACATTAACACTGTGTCCTTTATGCTAATATAGCTCAATATATATTACAGTAAATAATTATTAAGTACAATAAATAATAATAGCTATAGATAGTAACAACAGTAGTAGTGCAGAAAGTAGAAAGTAACAGTGTGGACTTTATAATTTTCATGAAAAAAAAATGATACAAGATACGAATACATTTATTTTCATTTTGGAAACCTTGTGGCCATCACGCATAAGATCAGCCCTCGTTATATTACTTCTGTATTTATTTAAACGATATACATTTTGTACACTGCTCAATATAAAACTTGTTAGAGTAAAACTTTATGTTAAAGTTTAACACAAACAAAGTTTTCTAGGTAGTGAAGAAAAAACTATAAATCTGGAAAATATTTATAAAGTGAGTACCGGTGATTTGTAGCAGAAATCAATAAACGTAAATAAACATATATTGTATAATATAGTTGGCTTGGCATTGATGGCTAAAAACGTTTTAAAGTTATTGTTAGAACTATCATATAATTATTACCTACAAGACTGTTTCTGTCAAGCGGCGCCTCAAATAATATTTAGAGCAATTATAACTTTGACGGACTTCCAACTATGAAATATTTAAGTGTATTTAAAATTAATTAAAAGTCTCATTTTAAATTGCTCTCTAATCGTTCATATTTATAATTAGTTTGTGGTTTTATGTCTAATAAATATAAATCCATTCTATACTTTGCTCTATCAGGTTTGACGTAATTTTGTATGTAAAAACTAGCCACTGCTCGCGACTTCGTTCGCGTGGAATAATTATTTTGGGTTAACTAACCCGTAGCGGAAGCTCTTAAAAGAAAAATCCCGATTTTGAAACATTTTTCATTGGTGTTTAGCTCCTATTGGTTTTAGCGTGGTGATATATAGCCTATAACCTTCATTAATATATGAACTATATAACACTGAAATAATTTTCCAAATCGGACCAGTAGTTCCTAAGATTACCCCCTACAACGTCACAAACTTTACCTCTTTATAATATTAGTATAGATAAATATAAATAATATTGTTAATTTTTTGTTTATGTATCATATGTAGCACCATCTCCGCACTTTTTAATTATTATTTTAAAGGGGGAAGAGTTCATAAAAATTTGGTATATTATATTATGTCTTAAATAGAAAATGGTGAAATGAAGAATGATAATCAAATACACTAAATTCATATGATTATTAAAGAACTATAGAATGAATATCACGTGATAAAAACTCACCATAAAAAATCAAAATAAAAAATAATATCCCATGTAATTAATGGAAACCCTTATAATATCTTATAGTAATAATACTCATCACTATTTTATAATTATAACTTTCGCTAAATCCCAAAAAACATTACAAACAAAAAAGTAAAAAAAAGAAATATTTTATGCGATGTTATTTTTTGTAATAGGTAGGCTAGTTATATCAAGATATCTATACTAATATTATAAAGAGGTAAAGTTTGTGAGTTTGTGACGTTGTGATGTTGTGACGTTGTAGGGGGTAATCTCAGGAACTACTGGTCCGATTTGAATAATTCTTTCAGTGTTTTATAGCTCATTAATCGAGAATGATTATAGGATATATATCATCACGCTAAGACCAATAGGAGCGGAGCATAGATGGAAAAGGTTTCAAAATCGGGATGTTTTTTCTTTTTCAGAACTGCTGCGTGTTAGTGTATCTATTGTATTCCACGCGAACGAAGTCGCGGGCAGAGGCTAGTATACAATATCTTGTTATTCATGACAAACTGAAGAGACAAGTGTTATGTCAAACGGTTTTGGAATTTATCAATCTCAGATAAATGCAAACAACTAAGTTCAAATGTATAAATGAAAGACATATTCACAGTGATTGCAAGCTTGCATTAATGTAACACATTGTTATACATATATATCACATAAAATAAACCGGTAAGTAAGAAAAGATTTATCTGTATTAATTAGTAAGTATATTCAGGAAAGTTAAGCTTGTAAAGGATTTAAATAGAAGTTTGAAAACAGGTGGATTAGTCAAAAGTCGCAAATAGAAAAAATTCATAAACCACACGGGTAATAATCAATTATTTAAAATTAAATGAAGTTATAAGCTAACTTACTGCTGGATCTCCTCCAAATACCGCTTCCCCGACGAAATCCGTGAAATATAATGAATAGCAGACGTGAGCCATCCAGCAGAATAAATTTGTAAGGCAGACCACACGTAATGATGATGGCATCACGACAATCGAACGCAAGTAATGGCGAAGGGACAATGGCTGGCCTCCGTGCGCCCCCTCTGATATTTTAATATCTCCGCTACCCTGTAAGAAAGGAAAAGAAGAAAAGTTTTGGGACCACAACGCCTTCCTATAGGTTTGTAACCAAAATTTTTGATGTGAAACATCTATAGGCGTCGGTAAACAGGTTTGTTGACGTGGCGACGACGATGGCATGCGCAAGCGACTGCGTAATATCTCTTACTGCACTGACCTCGCATACCTATAGAGTAATTTGAAAATCCGAGAGTTTGAGATTCGTTCGATTCGAACTATTACGATGTTTCACATCTGCTAGGGGTCCCTTAACGGCTCAATTTTTTTATTGATGTATTAGCTATACATCATTTTTTTTATTTGTAGGGTCTAGATGCTGGCCACTACTAAACGATAGAAGGAACTGTTCACAGAACTATGACTGCACTGACACGTTGTATCAATGCTTATATGCTAACAGATATATTTAGTCTACCATATGATCGTATAAATGCGTCGACCACTTCACTTGCGACTTTCCTAAAAATGCAACGATCACATAAACCCAATGGTTCTAAAACTACAACTCCAATAGTGAAAGGTAATACTAAATTTCTTAATCTTCTCTACTACCAGCCGCTACCCATGCCACGGCTTAGTTCTTATAAAAATAATATTATTGGTCCGTAATAATATGTATGTAGCCTGGATTATACTTTGAAAAGTCCTTTTTGCCTATGAAAATCTTGTTGAAGTTAGTTCAGCCATTAAGGCCGTAAAGGATTATGCGGGACAAATAACAAACATTTCAATCTTATTTATACAAATCTTGAAGTCCAGTGAAACTGTTAAGATCTTGCTAGGTCAATACTGTAGTCATTTCGACAAATAAAATACATATCTATAATTTGATAATCTTTATTTAGTTTGAAACATATTTATTTATTTGTCTATGTATTTGCTGATTCCCTCCAGTTTCGCTAGGCATTAAAAAGACAAATGCTCAAACGAATACAAAAAAGTACTAAAAGCCTAGGACCACCTACGAAAATTTCCGCATCTATGGTTACAGTCTTATGCCAATATGTTCTGTAGTTTTTAAGTGACTAAGTCTCAAAGGATAGTCCGGTTAAATCTATACTAATATATAAGGCTGAAAAGTTTGTTTGTTTGTATGGTTGAACGGGTTAATCTCAAGAACTACCAGACCGATTTGAGAAATTATTTCGTTGTTAGATAACTCATTTATCGAAGAAGTTTTAGGCTATATGTTAAACCCAATAGGAATGAAGCACTAATGAAGAATGTTTCAAAATCGAGCTATTTTTTCCCTTTTATGAGCTACCACTAACACGTTAGCGTTAGTATTATATACGTTGACATGGTACCGTGATAACTTTCTATCGTACATATTTTTAGAGTTTATTTTGTGTTCGTATAAAAAAAAAAATCTTAGTTTTGTTTCCAATTTTTTATTATACGTTGCCATGGTAACGTGGAATGTTTCTATCACAAACATGTCCAAAGTTAATTTTGTATTCCTATTCACAAAGTTTATTCTACGTTAGTTTTGTTCCCAACTTTTGATTTGTGATCTATTACGTATTATAAAAATAAAGTATGTGTATGTAATATTAAAATAAATAATTTTTGGTGAATGCATGTGGCTACAATTAACAACAAAATATGTTTTTTTAATTCTCTTGATTTGTCTATTTGTTCCGGGTAATCTCCGAAATAACTGGACCTATTTAAACAGGCATTTGACGGGCAAATATGTAACTAATTAGCTGTTTTATTTTAAGTTTGCGGGTTTAGTTGTCGCTGTCCGCCCTGATAATAGAACAAACTATACCTAAACCTTGCACACGAATCATTTTATATATCGGTAAAACGGCATGACGATGCATTCTGTAGTTTTTGAGCTTATCGCGAACGACATATAGACACACTTCTCGAAGGACTTTGTTCTACACTATGTAGTGATATGCGGTGATGAACTGTTACCCGTGCATTCGTCCGAGCGAAATTGTTCAAAAATATGTTGTTTACTGTAAACATGCGCTTAAGACGTGCCCTGTACTAGACTCCAAGAATAAATATAAATTATAGTCATATGATGGTAACTATGTAATTTAAATTATAGCAACGTATACTAATAACCTAATTATATCGACAATATGAGCATATTATGTCTATATAACAAAATATTTAACACATATTGTTCGATAATGTATGGCTTAATAGTTTCATTACTTTCTCATATAGTGTAAGTGAGCAGTGAGGTAGGTATGTGGCTGATGATAAATCCCATCTCATTCGACAAATTTTTAGTATTCACATATCTAATGTACACGTTAAATGTTACAGTAGATGATGTGCGTGTCGTATTCACATTTGAAAGTGTATTTTTTTAATTACATGTCTAATCTACTTACAATTTTACAATGTATTTAGTGTAAAAAGAAACGCGTGCGAAGCCGCGTGTAACACAGCTAGTTAGACATAAAAAAGAAATATTAATCAAATAATAAGAACTTCAATAGAGCTGAATTTCGGGAGAGACTTTGGGTACACCATTAGAAATAAAGTGCGAAAAGTCCCCGTTGATCCCATTGGTGCTAAAAAGATATTCAAGGTCAAAGATCTAAAATTCAGCTCTGTCGGATTGTCAAACATATGATTGTCTATTTATAGGATTGTTAGTCTATATTGCCCGGACTAGTAACTGTATTTCTATTATATACATAAAGCATTTATATATTTAATTAATGTCCTCACTGCCGTTAATTACCTCTTGTTGATTAACTGCACCGTAACCAGTGTCTTTTTTCATAGTGTTCTTGTCAAAACTCTGGTCCTCGTCGAAACTTTCCTGCGCACGCTCGTTTTCAGCCATCTTTCTGAATTCCTCCTGTTCGTTTAGCTCGTCTAGAGGTATCTCGTTGAAACTGGTTATAGTGGCAGAGACACACACAACGAATATCACCGTAATTAGAGAAAACACGGCACGCACGTGACCGCCAAATATTTCACCTATAAAGAAATGCGAAATATGGAAGTAGCACACCAAAAGTAATATACAAACGAACTCTAAATAGAATACATAACAGAGATTAAACCGAAATAAATATTATTCCCCTGCATATATGATAATTTTGATAGAGAATCGAATGCGGGATCTTTGACGCGCAAAAAGTGTTGTTGTTTTTTGTGACTAAACAAAATCCGTTGTTATAATATATTTTGTAAACTTAATATTCACTTATATACAGAATTAAAGTATTTACTATTCTTTATCCAGGCGGATCTCTGAAACGGCTGATATGATTTTAAGAATAATGTTCCTAGATATATATAGGAATTTTCAGATTATTATTTATACCACACAATATATTTAGTTTAATTAAGATGATAAATTGAAATCACAAAAATACTTTCAATGTAAAATACAGTGCGCGCCAAACTTTTTGACCGCTCTGAATATAGACATACATTTATTTATAGATGTAAATACGTATTATCTTATGTATATGACATCGAAACAACCTAACGAGAAATTAATTCCAGCTTTGAACTCCCATAATAATATTTTTTCTTTATTTTGTATTCAACATTCGACGATATTATGCGCAAGCTCTACCATATAGCTACATTCAGAAAAGTCAAAAAGATTAACGCGGACTATGGGCTATAGCCTATATGAATTTTGTATTTATTTTGTTTATCTATTTAAATGAATAGGTTTAACAAATGATGTGTTAATTCTTAATTTGAAAACTGTGGAATAGTTTAATCACAGAATATATTTAGTTTAATTAGGACAATAAATTTAAAAATACACGATAAAAAAGAAATCAATAAACTTTGAAATTTTCAAATACATTTACAAAACAATATATTTCTTATAATATTATGCTATTTACGATCTTAAAATCATCTGTTTTAGTAATAATAAGGTAACTACTTTTGAAGCGAATTACTAGCAAGTAGTTATTATGTTAAAACAAGGTAATTATACCCAATCGTGTCTCATCCCAGTTGATACCGCCGAGAGCGTAGCCCATAAATCCTCCCAGTCCGGCCATCACGGTAAATGTACTTAAACCCTTAGCGTGGTCCTCTGTAAGCAAACATTTTATGCTGTATATCTAACAGATTGAGTGGTAATATCGCAAAATGTTTAACTTAAGCACTCCCACTAAAGTTTTCAGTTAAACGGTAACATTTCACATCTCTTTAACTAGTATCGTATGAAATATTTGTTTTTTATTATTAACATTAAACAACAAGTAAGTTATCAAATTTTATGATATTTATATTTATCTCAAATAATTTGGCAACATTGGTGTTATGTTTTACATATATTCAATTCTGTGTCTACAAGTAATGAACTATCTTCTTCTTTTTCTTATTTTGGCTTCGCAGAAGCACTTGCTATTGTCAATGTTTTATATTTTTAATGGATAGTACAATAATATTACAAGCCTCGTGTAATTATTTCAATATTCTAACAAGATGGTGGATCCCTTGTCAGAACCTTCCTAGGAGTTTTTGTGGCATGTCAGAATTTCATGCTTCATGGTATTATTATTTTCCATTCGCCTCACTTATGCACAATAAACTAACTATATTACGTAAAACACCACCAAATTTACAAAAAATAGAGTCCAATAACACAAGACCATAGCATATTAAGAGATAATTGATAATGATTATTCTTTGCCTTTTGTACTTGTGTGCTTAAGAAATTACAAACTATAGTTTGATGTTAGTTTTTTTTTATCTGTTTTTTATTTCAAAGGAGGCAAACGAACGGGTTGGTCACCTGATCGCAAATGCGTTGCTAGTTTGTATATAGGGGACAGAGGAGGGGAAGGGAAAGGAGAGAGATGGGAAAGGAGGTAGGCTCCTGGCTGCACTGTTACTTAACGTCGGTGTCTCTGTGGTGAAACCAGTAACAGCTTCAGCGTGGCTCTACCACGTACCAGAATTGAGATTATATCTAAAATAGAAAATTGTCTATTGTATCTTCATTTTCTTGAAGTGAAATCTAATCCCAAACTGATCAAAATTATAAGTCTCTAGATATTTTTTTTTCTTAACTTGTTGTTTTTGCAAAAGGGTCATTTGGAATTGGTAAAAGAAACGGAGAGAAGGCTGATCGCAAATTGATACGATTCACTACTCACTTCTTTGATGTGTTGCATGAGCGTAATGTTAAGTCACCAAGATTTGTTAGTCCCGATATAGCTATATACAAGTCAGAGTGAAAGTCGTGGTTATTTCAAAAAGATTTAGATACAGGTAACAGAGTCGTTGTAATCAAAGTCCGTTGAATGTCTTGAGATTAGCAATTACATGCTTTACAAAATTATCGAACAATTTGATTGTAGATTCCCTTTGCATCAAGCCTAAAAGATCGAATGGATACGTACGGAGATTATCGCAGAGCATTGTGTGCCCTAGTCTCTTCGAGATAAATCTAGGGCAATCTTGAAGCAAGTGTTCAAAATTTTGCACTGACATGTTATCCCAAGGGCGTGTAAGATAGATAATTAGGTACTTATTTAAAATCAATTGCAAAAATTCCGCTCGCACCGAAACACAAAGAAAGCCGATTATAACAAAAACGTGGTAAAAGATATGAGTCAATGAAACTATTACTTATTCTCTCGTACATTCTAAAAGAAAATATTAAGAATAGAATCAATGTTAGTCTTAAAATAAATATGTCCCATATCACAAGTAGCTAAAACAAGCAAATTTCCGAAACGTAGCGAAATCCACCTGTCACACTTGTTTAATTAACATTAAATGTACACAACACACGGTACATACTCTAAGTCTACATCAATGTTTATATACCTCTATACATTTATGTGGTATTTTTTCTAGACTACGCAGACATGAACATATGTTAATGTACGCAGAATATAAATTATTTGGATTAATTTTATTATAGTAAACATCTTTCGACAATGGACTCGAAAGATGTATTTGGACTTGTACCATACATAGCTCTTATGGTATTAAAAATAAAGGCGATATCGTTAATTGCTTTTATAGTTTAAAAAGGTTTTCACGTATTTATTTGTTCTACGAGCAATCAAAAACAGGAACGTATATTAATTATGAGTATTATATAATATGGGTAGTAGGCGGTAGAACCACGCTGAAACTATTACTGGTTTCAGCATGAATGGGTCGGCTCACCGGGGGTAATACCACCCTCTCTCCGAAACACCGAAGTGAAGTAACAATGCTTGCACTGTTGCGTTTCGTTCGGTCAGTAAGAATGTCGGAGGTCTACCTCCTCTCCTCCTCTCCCCCTTACCGATTCCCCCCAAACACAGGCTGACAACGCACTTGCGACTCCCCTAGTGTTGCAAGTGTCTATGAACGGCGGTGATCGCTTAACATCAGGTGACCCGTATGTTCGTTTGCCTCCTAAGACATAAAAAAATAATTAAATATAAGATTGAACTAAAACACATACGTTTGTCGAAATCTACTTTCTTGCATTTAGATATAGGTACCTTTTTTTGTAAATAGAATACAATAAAATGTAATAGAACTTTTGTGGCGTTAATTTACGTAATAACGTTGTGATGAAGAATTATATGATACTTAACTATTGACGCATAAGATTTTAGCAACATATCCAAGGATCAAACATAATTGTGTCTAGATAAAACTAGGTAATATTAAATTAAGTCTATTACATTCTTACATAACGAAGTCTATCTAGTTTAGTACGAATCTTTTATATGTTTTAGTTTTTTTTTTTTGGTCATAATACAGTTAAACAATGTCATTCTATACATTAAAACCTTGAGTTAAGAATAATGTGTTTCAATTATATTACATACTTCTTAAAAAAAGTCAGTATTGATTTGTAATCATTTGATATGTTTTTCCACAAAATAAAAAGGTTGATGTTCGTTATTTTTAAAGTTTAGGAACCCCTGCTCTATGGCAAGGAGAAGTCAGGAAGAACTGTCCCGAATACGGTCTCCATTCAAGACTTCTATGTTAGGAACAATAATCTTTTTTTAAGAGAAAACATAATTATATATTTATTTTTATTACACTGTGGAAAATCCAAATCACGCTTAGTTACCGAGATAAATCAATCACGGCCAGACTCAACTGATAAAAGCGCTTGTTTTTGGTTCACAGCTCTCCGCCGTCAGAAAAATTATAAAACACATTTACAGTCACATGCTATGACGTAGTTCGTACAAATATTGAGTTAAAATTCAGTATATCAATTAAACTAGGTTAAGGATTTTGGGAATTTGTGGTAACGTTTTTCCTAATCATAAATTTTCTAGCAAACATGTTAATATCATATAAGATGCTTCTGGGTAAAAATATAATAGAATTATTTCTATTAATACTTACTACCACTTAATGACATATCACTTGTTATTCACATGACTTTAGATTTAATGTAAATAGATTTTTACTGATAGCAACGACCCAGTATTTGAAACTTATTCTTCCGTTTGCAAGCAAAAACGAAATATTTTTAGGAGCCATCTTCTAGATTGCATTTTATAAGACTTTGAAACTGTGTACACTATTTACTATCTTATTTGAATAAAAAATAAACTTCTATGGTGTTATTACAATAAAGTTAATTACGTATTGAATACTTGCATTAAAAAGGTTTCGTACTAAATGCACCGCGTTCGCCCGAGGCAAGTTTGCATTATCCTTTTTTCGCAAGTCTAACCTAACCAAACCGATACAAAAGAGCAAGATAGCGAACATTCAGCGAGCGCGGTGCATTTAAAACGTAACCTTTTTAAACCAAGTATTCAATACGTATTTAACTTTTTTATAATAACACCGATAATGTTTAACAACTGCTATAAAAACTAATTACAATTTATGCTATATCTGATTTATTTATGCTAAATTAATAAACATTGTTTAACTAATCGTGAGGAATGTTGTTCGAATTTTGTACGGTGGTATAGCCCCTCTGACGTTTTTACTGGTTTCAGCATGAATGGGTCGGGTCGTCCGGGGTAGTACCACCTTCTCACAGAAAACCGACGTGAAGTAACAGTGCTTACATTGTTGTGTTTCATTCGGTCAGTGAGAGTGCCGGAGGCCCACCAACCCTCTCCCTTCCCCCTTCCCCCTAAACACAGGCTGGCAACGCACTTACGACTCCCCTGGTGTTGCAAGTGTCTATGGACGGCGGTGATCATTTAACATCAGGTGACCCGTCTGTTCGCTTGCTTCCTATGAAAAAAAAACCGTGTTTTTTAATCTAACATTTTAGCTGAGAACATTTATTAGTTCCATAAGCAGTATACTAATTTATTCAAGAATTTATATAGATTATATAGAAATGTAAATATTCAAGTTACGTCATACGTACTAAAATCAAACGTCCCATTTTTAGTAGGTATTGTTTTTAATTTTTTGGTTAGTAAATAAAGCTTAAATATACCCTTTATATGCGATAACGAAAACAACATTAGACATTACAAAAAATCGTTGGAAAATAATTTCATGTCATACGTGAGACAACATTTTGTTTTTTTTTTTTTTTTTAAAAGCTGAAGTATTATCAGCTTAACGCGGCTCCGTTCGTGTTAATAGATTTGACATATCTCATGGGGATAATACTTTTTTCTTTGTTGAAAAAGCACCCTATTTACTTTTCTGATCCCATTACGTTGTATGTAAAATGACATGATTGTTGGTTGAGTTAAAGAGCGAAAGCGTAACAAAGAAATAAATGAACAGAAACTCACATCTTTAATATCAAAAAGGATTAGGATTATAGTAAGACCAGTCCTTGCTCACGGTTTCACCCACGTTAATGTAGATATAACTATCCTTCAGGAATATAACATCTTTCTAGATAAATAGTACCATATGTCCGTCCTTCTCTGTACTCCATACAACGTGTATGAAAAATTTAATTACGATCAATCGAGTGGTTAAGCATGAAGGCTTAACAACAGACTATTTTTTGCATTTATAGCTAAGATAGTTGTTACAAACAGGTAATCCGGTGAAGCTGTTAAGACCTTGCTAGGTCAATAGGGTAGTCAGTTCGAAAAAAAAAGTAGTGACAACCTTTATTCTCGCTTAATCTATGCCGACACATTAAACCGGGCCTCTGAAAAACTTTTCAAATAGTTGTTACAAACAAGTAGTCCGGTGAAGCTATTAAGACCTTGCTAGGTCAATAGGGTAGTCAGTTCGAAAAAAAAAGTAGTGACAAATAACCTTTATTCTCGCTTAATCTGTGCCGACACATTAAACCGGACCTCTGAAAAACTTTTCAAATAGTTGTTACAAACAAGTAGTCCGGTGAAGCTGTTAAGACCTTGCTAGGTCAATAGGGTAGTCAGTTCGAATAAAAAAGTAGTGACAAATAACCTTTATTCTCGCTTAATCTGTGTCGACACATTAAACCGGACCTCTGAAAAACTTTTCAACGTTCATAATATGGTAAAAACCACTTCAACATTGATTGAAATCAGTAGTTAAGACACAGTGAAAGAGCGGCCTAAGGCGTAGAATAAAGGAAAAATAAGAAAAATAATGTGTGGCAAGAATAGGTATGTAAGTATAAAACATCTAATACTAGGAGTAACTAGTCAAATGGTTCATCATACTTAGTGATATAAATAACAAAGAAATTAAAGCTCGTAACTTAATACAGAGAACACAACTGACGTCAGTTGTATTTGATGTTGGTTCAACCAATTCATGACGTCTCATGTAAACTACTATTGTTGTTCACCTCTTGATAGTACTAATCACTAAGCTACTGTCATTCTTGAGTATTTTTTTTATCCGAGCACGATAATGTGACTACACTTTATCTGATGTGAGTAAGTAGTAATCTATGGTAAGTGCAGTGCAATCCAAAAACGAAAGGGCAAAGGCCAAGATATATGCCTATATAATCCATTACATTATCATTTAGTTACCTTTATTATCTCAGTCAGCAAGCCACCTCTTGTATACGTTACTTGATCTCGGAATATTTTGAAATCAATAAGAGTTACTGGAATTGGTTTATCATTATTAAGTCACTTGGTGGTCATAACCTAACTTTCCCTCTAACTTTTGTAGTTCGGTGAAGCTGTTAAGACCTTGGTGGGTCAATAGCGTAGTCAGATCGAAAAAAAAAAAACGTAGTCGTGATGTTCCAGTAGTTTGAACTATGGCATATCAATTCAATATACGCAGGCTAGAACCCTGGCATGTACTAACGAATTTCTCGGAATTCGTGTATATTTACTCATTTATTATGAAAACCGACGTGAAGTAACAGTGCTAGCATTGTTGCGTTTCGTTCGCTCAGTGAGAGCACCGGACGTACACCTCTCCTCCCCCCTCCATTTCCTCACTCCTCGTTCCTCCCTTCCTCCCCACGCCTTTCCTTAAACGATGGCTGGCAACGCACTTGCGATTCTATGTTGCTAGTGTTTATACTAAAGTTGCTAATGTTTATCGACGGTGCTGATGACCTAACATCAGGTGACTCACCAGTTTGTTTGCCTCCTAGGATATAAAAAAAATATCGGTAAAGGAAAACATTGTGAGAAAACCTGAACCTGACAAATGTTCTTGTAATGCCACCGCATGTGGATAAATATATCACTGTCAATTTATCAGAATTAAAATCCCCAACAAGTTGTGCGTTGTCGTGGTAATTATGCTTATAACTTCTTTTGGAAGGAGGCCTATAACCCTGTAGTGGGTCTCTGAAAAGCAAATATAAGTAACCCAGTAGGGTATATATTTTAGGAGACCGTAAATACTAAATACATACATATAATATATAAATACATATTGGTTGATTATGGAAAACGACACGTCCAGCCTGTCGCAATTATGAGTATTGTGCCCAATGTGGTAATCGCGAACCAGTGAGACACAATTGCCCCATCCTACCCGGATCTAGAGTTAAGGCAAATATTTTCACTCACCTGGAACTGTCACATCGAGAAGATAAGCACGGGCCGGACTCTGACAGGCGTCGGCATCGAAGTCCAAGAATACTGTTCCGAGAATTGTAAACAGAACACCCCATGGGTGATAATTTGTCCCAGTATCATCCAACGCCGTGCTCCTGGGTCCTAACACTGAGGGTACGACTGTTCGGTTAATCGAACCTTGATCACCCAGAGCATATCCTATCGATTCCCCATTTGGCACTAAAATTAAACCTGTAGGATAAAGCAATGAGTATACTATAATTTTGAGGTATTGATGGCTCATTTATAGTGTAAGTAAGCACGGTGTCGATATAGGTTGATTCGAATACTTAAATCAGACGGAGTATCATGAAACTATAGCATGATGGTAGGACTTTTTTAATATATATTTAATCAGGCATTAAATTAAAAATCCATAGCCCAGTACCTGTAGCAAGTGCCAGTAAAAGTAGGTTTTTATCATGTTACCATCCTAAAACTAACTGTTATTCAACATTAGAGACAATTGTGATCAATCACTAAAACCTATAACGAAAAAAAACCACAGGTAATTTTAATTATGAGAAACCATTAATGAAATACAGTTTCATTACGACATAGTGGGCTTGAGTTGTGTTTGATACGATTTCCACACGGGATAGATTTATGACAACGTATATTCTACGTAAATCTAGACATTTGCAATGAACTAGATATATAATATCATATCCTTCTGATTAGTTTAAGTATAAAATAAATCAATAAATTAGGTTGACTATATCAAAAATATTTACCCAATAAAACTCCAAGGGACATTAAAACAATAAAAGGCCGCCTACGGCCAAACTTCGATCTGCATCTGTCGCTCAATGACCCTAAGAGTGGGGTCATGAAGAAACCAATTAATGGTGATAATGCCCAAACGAGCGTCATTTGTTGATGCGGCACACCGATTTGAAGTAGAGTTGGTGACACGAAAGCCGTCTCACCAGCGTATGAGAACTCGATACCCATAACTGCTGCTGATATTCGCATTAGCTCGATTCTGCTTTTCCGCCTAAAATACAATTAACTCTCCCATACATCTCTGAATTAACATTGTAATAGCGGTATACTATGATGCCGTTTTGGCACATTACGATAATGACGTGAAATGAAGATTTATTTTAGACAAAAATATAATAAAACGATGCTTTGTTTTGCATTAATTATTGACGCGAGTTTGCCAAAGCTAGTAGTTAAGCTGGCCAGAGATCTTATACATATGTTGAAATATTAATAATGATGTTGTTGTTGTTGTGACACTTGAAAAGATTTATTCGCGAAACTATATTATATAGGTAAATTAAATAGATATATGGTATATAATTATTCATAGATAATTTAGAAAGCAGTGTACGATTTCAATTTTGTGTCGTAAGAATCGATAATGATTATAAATTACAATGTGGATAACGAAATGGATAATAAAGAATAGTAAATTTGCTTCATAGTTGTTATCAATTTATAAGAAACTTCATGAACGAATAAATGCCAAAGCAGTCATGATAGCATGCACCTACTGTACAAGATTTTTTAACGTAGGTACATAAATAAACAGGACGCCAATTTGTAGCGAAAGTAGCGGCGCTCAATAAAGGAGATAATTTATTTTACTCATTCGTGTCCTAGTTTTTTTTACAGCTGTAGTACAAACTGTAAGCGATAATGGCGTGTCGCCTGCAATCTGTCGAACGATATAGATATTGGAAATTTTACTAATAATGTTATGTATGTTGTATGTTTGTTATGCTATCACGCCTTAATTACTTAACCAGTCATCCTCAAATTTTGCGCACATATTTTCAGGGGTACAAAGAAGAACGCAAGGTACCTTTAATCTAAATAAAGATGATTTGTTCCTGAGGTAGTTCAAAGGAAGCCAGCCTTTCTTTATATAGTTTATTTCTGATTTCGGTAAAGAAAACTGTCGCGATAAAACTGTAATACTGTAGTAAAATATAATTTATGTATTAGTCTGAATTTTACTAAATTGGAAAATTTCACACAAGCATACGTATTTAGCTTTTGATAATGTTATGCTATTTCATGTTATACATTTACATATCTATTTAAATTAAATAGAAGTGGCTATTGTTTGTTTTAGTTAATTCCCAAAAAGAATTCAATGAGACTTTTACTGGTCGATAGAGAACTTTATCCGCTCTATAAAACACTATTTTATTAGAATAACTTTTCGGTCGTCATGTAGTTGTGTTCTAATTATGATCAATAAAAATCTAAACTCAGTGGCATAATTTTTAATTGTCAATAAACAATCATATGAAACTGTATCAACTAATTTACAAATACAAGCTATGATTTGATGATAATAAAGTGAATAAAATAATAGATTGATTCCTAATGAATACATCAAATATATGTACATCAAAACGATAGTTAAAAACAGAAATAGCTACGTACCTAAACAGATCCCGATATTTACTATCTTGCCAAACTCGCTCTGGAGGTTCGTCTGAATTGGGAATACCGAATAACGTCTCAGCCATCAAATCTCTGATGCCACGAGGATGCTGATCTTTCCATCGTGACCATCGTTCTTTGTACTTCTCTCGAGCACAGTGAAGCCTTCCCGTTAAGCCCTGATACTCATTTAATTTTTCCGCCATATTTAAAAAAAAATACCCAAACTTCTAAATCCAGTTACATATCTTCACATAAAATTTTAAACTACACAAAAGACGTTTTAAATGAAAATTTAAAAATCACTCTATACAATTCTCACGACACTTTTAAAAGCTATGAAGGCTTGATTTCATGAGCGGCAGATATTTAGTTTTGATGCTACCGACGGCAGAAGTTATCTGTTGACGGTTACGGCGGGAGTGAATGGCGGAAGTGTACTGGAGCGCTCGCGCCGCCCTCGGCCGCCCGCCCGCCCATCGCGTACTGGTCACCTGTTAACGTTAACTAGAAGTGATACACGTTTTTCTAATGATTTTATTTAATAATTATTATACAGTTAGACAAGAATAGTAAACGATAAAAGTGTAATTGAGTTGTTTGTATTGTCGTTACTATATATAGAAAACAAAAAAAAAATCCATCTACATGTTTTAAAACTAAGTATAAATATTGTAAAAGATTTACAAATTGTTGTAATTTTGTCTTTTGTAATATTAACAAAGACATCTTTAATTACCTGTATTGTTTACTTTGATTGTTCATTATTGTATGGCATTAACACTTGGTTTAAATCATAACATAATAGGAGTGCCAGTTTATGGAAGTCAATGTTAGATTTTACTAATAAATATACTACCAAAAAAAAGACTGCCGCGGGACGCCTGGCAGATGTGACACGTAAAAATTATTTTGCACAGGTAATATGCATAATAGGATATTTTATAACTGGTAATAAGTATGGCATGATCAAGAATAAAATATCAATATTTTTTATAAGAAAAATATGACCGTTTATTAAAAAAATATTTATATTCACTATATACAAAAAATCAAAATTATACAACATATCGCCACGTCAACTGTCTGATCCTCCTCTATAGATATTTCACATCAAAACGAGTCAACTTTTATCTACAGTATAAGAATATATCTGGATAACTCTTGTAACAAATCAAAGTGTATTAAGTTTAACATCATTTTAAATTGACTATATATTTTATAAAATAAATTTCTAGTAGAATTCATCTTTCAATAAATATTTAAGACAGATAATGAGGTAATAAAAATAATTTAGCTAAGTCACTTCTAACAATGTATTTCTCGGGCGGCCGCCTCGGGGATTACGCTTATTGCGTCCCAGGGAGTCGACGACTGATTGTATCCTCCAATACGGCCGTATATAAACAAACTGATTGTCTGCCCGTCTTATTGCTTTCTTTCCATCTTCACCAGATTACCGACGATCAACTGGGAAGTAACGTTCGAATTTATATAACACAATCGTAAATGGTTTTATTTACGATTTGTTGATATACTCAAATCTTGTGAGTCCGGTTTGTACATATTTTGTAATGAAAAATAATTGCTTATTACTATTTTATCCTGTATTATGACTATTCCAATATTATTAACAGAGATACCTATGTTGACAAAGAATGAATTGATAAATCCGATCATAGTTAAAAAAAAAACGTGTACAATATCGCTAGATATTTTACCTATGTTTATACCAAAATAATTGCTTCTTTAAACTATTGAATTCTCATATTTCTCTAAATATTCTTTTCGCCTAAAGAATTTCGTACTACATAAATATTATCCCAACCAAAGGATATAAGTTCATAATCTTCCAAGCTATTACATAAATAACATGCTTCCAAAATACTTATCATCTATTAAAAAACAGGTGTATAGGTAATCTGATAGATGCTTAAATGTCGGGATAATCAGGGAATTTATTTGTATGTGTTTGTGTACTTTAAAGTTTTTCTTTTACAATTTAATCCGTGGTAATCTATACTATAATAAAACTGTAACAAGGCGAAATCTGTACATTAAATATTTTTTGAACATTTTAATCAGGGTAGACTATGTTATCGATATAGAAGCCAAAAATAATCTTTTTACAAATTTTGTCTGTCTGTCTGTCTGTCTTTCTGTCTGTCTGTCTGTCTGTCTGTCCCTATGCACACGCATCACTCTGAAAGTACTGAATCAATCTTGACGAAACTTGACATAGTGATACCTAATATAACGAGATTACATCAAATGTATTTTTTGTCTCATAAAACTCAAAGGGTTCTGCAGGATAAAGGATCAAAGTCTAGAATCTAAACCCGTATTACTCTGAAAGTACTGAACCAATTTTAACGAAACTTAACACAGTGATAACTGATATTACAAAGCTACATCCAGGATAATTTTTGTCCCATAAAACGCAAGGGGTTCTCCAGGATAACGAAAAGTAAAAATTTGTAGTTAACGTAACTAGACTTTTTTGCGACACCTTAGTACAAGAGCCGGCAACGTTAGAAGAACAAGAATTTTAGAGTACCTGATTCTTGCATATATGAATATATATTTTGTTGTATCATAAGAGGCAAACGACAGGTGGGTCACGTGATATTTAGTAACCACCACCGTCTATAGACACTAGCAACACCAGGGGATTTGCAAGTGCGTTTCCAACCTGCATATGGGTGAGGCTAAGGGAAGGGAAAGAAGGAAAGGGCAAGAGACGTGGGCCTCCGGCACTCTCACTGACCGAACGAAACACTACAATCCAAGCACTGTTATGTCACGTCGGTTTTCTGTGAGAGGGGGCAGTATTAGCCCGAACGAGCCGAGCCATTCATGCTGAAACCAGTAATAGCTTCAGCGTGGCTCTACCACCTACAGAAATTATCAATATATCAATAGACAGAATTTAGGACACTTGGTAGCGGGTTAACGTTGTATTTTTAATAGGCATTTTGATTTATGATTAATAAATAATAGGTTTAGGAACATTCTTTTCAGTAACTTTTAAAGGCAATTAAATAGTCAGACCCATTTTTTATAAACAATCATATATATACCCGCTGATATATTTTATAAATAAAAAAAAGAATGTGGTGTCGTGGGACACCAGGTAGGAACGAAGTTCCTTCGGCTAATGTAGAATCGACACTATTTGCAAAAAAAAAATCGTGCTCAATTTTATGTAATCGTAATTCAAATTATCAATTAAAATAACAAAATATGTCTCTTTATTTTTGTTTGACAACATAAAATTACATAGAAATAGAAATAATTACAAAAAAGGAGAAAGGGAAAGGTATTATACACTACTCGCTTGTGTATACGACTGTCGCGCCTGCGCACGTCTCATTTAACTGTTTTATTCCGTGCACTTTTCGTTACGGTTTTACTATAACATTTGTTTCAGTTCGGTCGCGCAAAATCCCTATCTCCTCCAAGCCTGCCGTAAGGAACTTCGTTCCAATAATAAATTTCAAACCAATTATTTTTTTCCATACCAAAGAACAAATTTGTTCGTATGACGTATGACGTATATGACTTATACATATGACGTATATGACTTGGGATTGACGCCATCTTAAATATATGCGTCGTCGACCATCAGGCTATACGAAACCAAAATACCTTGGGCTGGCGAGGTGAAATATCTCGGTGTCACTTTAAATAAACACTTAAATTTCGATTCACACACAGAAGAGTGCGAAACAAAGCCGTATGGTCTTGGGTCGTTTCTATCATTTGCTTTGTCATAAGAGAAAAATGTCCCCCAGACATAAACTCACTTTATATAAAACTTGCATCCGTCCGATTATGACGTAAAGTTGTTCGGTCTTTGCACATGCTCAAAATCGTATTCAAAAGTTGCAGGTTCTCCAGAACCAAGCCCTACGTAAAATCACCGGTGCCCCATGGTACGTCCGGAATAAGGATCTCCACAGGAGCTAGAGATGTCTTCTGTCTGGGCGTATATAAAATCACTCACACGTAGTTATTTCGAAAAAGCCGCGAATCACCCTAGCCCGTTAGTGGTATCCCCCGCGAACGATGAACCCGTACCCAACGCTGCGCAGTATAGAAGACGACCGCGACACATTTTTACCGACCCTCCTGATTCAATCACGTCAGCAAACGATCAATACCAGCCTGTCTCTTCAAACAGAGCGTGTTCTCACCCATGCCCGCATAACCGCAGATCACGCCGCCGTGGTCTGGGAGTAAATTTCGCTTCCACACACTAAATTAGGCCCTCCTCGGCAAGGGCTCAAGCCTAGATCTGTTCCCTCGGCGTGGAGCCCTTGAGTACGCTGCTCACACAATACAGTGACACAAGAGTTCTACCCCTATTTTTCGTTATCCTATCCTATCCTATATAGTTTAGAGGAATTTTTCCTACACAAAATACATATAGGAGTTGTTGAGGCACGCATGCTTGGTACACATGCATGTTTCAATAACTTATATACGTATATAAGTTACTGGACTACTAAGGCGAGCGCTTAAGGCACTCAGCCGGTTTTATTTTGGCAACCAGCTCAAGGATGCACGGCACACCTCGGCTTGGCTTTTGCCTGTTGCATGCAAAATCGCGACCTATCCTAACTAACCTAACTAACTATTCATATATGTATGAGTAGTTGAAACGTATAAGTGTACCAAGCATACACGCCTCAACAACTCCTGCATATATTTATTATCAGAAAATTGAGAGTTTTTCAGTTCGATAAGGGAAAAAGTAAACCCTTCCACTTTCATGTGTAAGCGTGTAAGCGTACACGTGTGTTGGGGTGATCGTGTAGTGTTGTAGCAATGATGTATATTTGTGTGTCACGGAATCGCGCAAGCAACGCACTCAAGGGATCCCTACCGAGGAATTGAACCTGATGTATAAAACTGGCTTGGTTTGAAGGTGATAGGTACTATGTTGTGAGTGGTACAGAGATTATTTATAAAAATATATTGGAAATATATTTCAAATACGTTTTCAAAACAGTTTATAACTCTTAGACAATAGTTTCAAGCAAGTGACATTTGACGCTTTCGGCGCGATGTTTGACGCTTCGATACGGTGTTCATATATTTTTCTTTAATACAATGGAGTATAAAAAGGTTTAATACAAGTTGAAGGTAGTTATGATAAAGTAAGTGGTAGAGATGTTTATTCAGTTTTATGTAGGTTAGTTTTTATTTTAACTGATCCTGGTACATGACGCTACGAACGGGTACTAGGCTTATTTAAAAAAAAAAACATGTAATCTGGGTATATGTTTGAGTAAATCCGTGGATAGTTTGGATTAACAATTGGAAATGGTAGTTGTGGCTGCAATCGGGTATCAGTTTTATTTGCGGGGTGGTAGGGCTTTACAGCCTGACTGGGTCACAACCACCATGTACATGGCGAAAAAATCCGTAGTAGTGACTCGCTTCTGCGCGTCGCGTTTCGGGATCAGCCTGTGCATATCCAGCTTTCTGTAGGCCGGCATGATAGTGGCAACCAGCGATGTATAGTGTGTCACTCGGTGGTCGCTATTGTTTTTGGATTATACTGTGGTTACCATCAGGCATTTTGCCGTGCTAAAATAAATAAAAAACAATTTTTTTCGCGTGATAACCAATTTGGTGCAAACGAAGTTGCACGGGTGAGCTAGTTAGTTATATAACTGTAAATTTAATTATTAACAAGAATGTCTAAGGTTACATGTATTATGTTCACTTACAGTATATAAATAGTGAAATGATTTTACAGCTTTTTAGTTATACCATTGGTAATGATGTATGTAATGTGGTCACTTTAATGGTTTTAAATAGCTGTATACAAAGCTTACTACACTAAATCAGATGGTTAATTCCGTTTGAATATTTCATTAATATTCTAAAAAAATACTAACAAATTGTTACAAGCACATTTTTAAACAACTCAAAATTTTATTAAAAACATTTGTTACTCCTATGTTCACGCCTGAATTGTTAGAAACGTTTGTTTTTTTGTCAATAATTTTATTGATATGATTGATTATTTTAGTATTTTAGTTTTTTGTAATAAATATATTTAATACCGGGCCGGGCATATTTTAGAGTATTTTTTGTTCGAAGTGATAACACCGTCCTGGCTTGACGGGGCATTATAGTTTCAACTGTTTTTTTTTTTCAAAATATAAAACTACTTAATCAAAAGATATCATATAACGATTCAGTTAGCAGTTTAGAAAAGAAGTCACGCCTATTTTTGAATTATGGAATCCTTTCATGATTTTTAGCACGATGGATTTACCATGAGTGTGGTCTGACGGAATTATTTCTATAAATTTTTTAATATTATATATGATGTTAATTATTATACATGATGGCAATGCGAGTTTAGAACTATAACAACATGAGGCAAAGAAGTAGGGAAGGCGTGATGATAGAAAATAAGCAAGACGTGAAACAACAGAACTTTATTTGGCGTCATCTTGAAGGGCAACATAACTTATTGCTGCATTATTGAAGTCAGTCATTTATAACTTGTTTACTGTCTTGAGTAATTCTTTTGCGTAATTAAACTATTATAAAGTATATATAAAATGAGAATACAATTCCTTTGAGGCTGAGTCATTTCAAAGGTAATGAACGTAACGGCGTAGGACTGTCATTATATTTTAGGCTACGTCTTTTGTTATTCGTTTGACTATTTGTCGTTTTTTATTAGTTGACACTGTGAATTTGGCAGGTATAAGCAAATATACGTATATAAAAATAAATACTGAAAAATATATTAATTATATTTCCATACAATTTGTTTAATCTAATGTTTCAAGTTCACAGACAAGCCTTATCATTTTGACGGCTCTGTAGCGACGTTATAGAATAGCAGATAAATTTTGGACATCGAGAATCTTGAGTGTCCAAACACTTACACCATAACAATATCTATAATACCAGAAGATTCCAGTACGTACTTGAAAATGTATCTAATAAGTACTATATCTATTTATCAATACTACACAATAAACTGTTTCGTTTCGTCACGTGTTTGTCCAATTTTGTCGGGTTTTAAGACCGACCACCGCAAGGAAGAGTAGAAATTTTAGTAATGACCTAATTAGACTGTAACCTTTGCATATTTTATATAGTGAAAATGTATATGTGCTTACATACACGTACCTATGTGTCATATATACTGAATGACAGTATCTTATCGTCAATAAAAATGTGATAGAATAAAATCTACACACTCTTGAATTTAATTTAATCTGCTTTCGTAAACATTACATGCCAGAGCGAGGGCGGATCCAGGCTTTATTTCTGGGAGTGGCACAAGAGTCAGACAGGTAAAGAGTGCCTGCTTAGCATTTGAGATGAATTTTTTTATTAATGACTAACCTCTGCCCATGACTTCGTTCGCGTGGAATACTTGACAAACCGTGTTGTTGGGGCGGCAAGGGATAGATCTAGGCTATTCCCCTTGTAGAGCCACCCCAACGGTCTGCCCGGCGGAAGGTGGCCGCCGGGTTCCTACTCATAGAGAGACAGACTGGGCACACACCAGCTGCTTCCCCTCGTCCGCCGGACCTGTGCAATGAAGGGATGAGCCCCCCGACTGCATCCCCTCAGGTCCAGCTACGCTAGCGGGAGTTAGAGGGTCTGCCTCGCGGGCCCTCTCCGCCGCCTCCTTCTGCGAGATGACCTCCTCGCAAAAGGAGGCCACTGCTCGCCACACCTGATCGCTGCCGAGCATGGCCGAAACCACACCCGGCAGCGTCAAATCACCTCCCACCGCCGCCAACAGAGTGCGGCGCTCTTCCTCCTACGCAACACACTCGGAGAGAGTGTGCTGCGCGGTGTCTACTTCGGCGTCGCACTCGTGACAGGTGGCGGTCGGCTCCCTGCGAGCGATCCGGTGCAGGTACTATCCGAAGCAGCCGTGTCCGGTCAGTACCTGCGCCAGTCGGAACGTCAGGGAGCCCCACTTCCTCCCGATCCAGTTCTTCAGGACCAGGCGGACGGCATCGACGGTATACATCCCAAAGCGCGCGTCCGCCAGGTCCTGGATCCACCTCTCAACGGCGTCCTCCCTCAGACGCCGTCTCCTCTCCTCAATTTCCCTGGGAGCCGGAGGCTCCCCTCTACGTTTCTCGCCGCCGTGAATTCGTACACGGCGGTGAGAACTCCAGCTTACAGCTCCCAGGGAAGGGAGCCGGCGAGCGTGAAGGCCGCCGCCGAGGACACCGTCCGGTACGCCCGGATTGCCCTCAGTGCCACCGTACGCTGCGCACCGCGCAGCGCGTGCACTTTGGTGGCACCGAGGGTGTCTGCCCAGACCGGTGCCCCGTAGATAGCCATCGCCCGCACGACTCCCATGTAGAGTCGTCGGCACCCGGCACCCAGTCCCTCAATATTGGGGAGCAACCGGCCGAGTGCCGACGCTGCCCCAGTGATTCGTGATTCGAGCCCCTTAAAATGGGGCTCGAACATCCAGCGCCCGTCCAAGGTGAGGCCCAAATACTTCATGTGCGCTTTCACACTGATCCGGGCACCCTCTATCATTATGTGGGCCCCAGGTGGTGGCCCCGGCCGAGGCCCATAAAAGATTATGGCCTCGGTCTTCTCGAGGGCCACCCTAAGGCCCAACCTCCTTATGCGCCTGACCTACAAAATTCGAAAGGATATTACAGATTTGCCTGATTGTGAATTTAAGCGCCATGTCAAGCGGGTTTTGGTCTCAAAAGGCTATTATAGAGTGGATCAGTATGTGAACGATAGTGATGTCTGGAATTGACTCATCTCTGTGCATCCATTAAATTTTTTTTCTATTAGAAGTTTCTGTGATGTATGTAATAGAGTCTAAATATTATATATATTAAAAAGATAAACCAGATCGAGTTTCTTGCCGGTTCTTCTCGATGACTGGGTTGTTTCCGAACCGGTGGTAGTTTTTGACGTTCATAAGTGCCTTATTAGGGCCTGAACTGAATAGAGTATTTTTGATTTGATTTTGATTGCCCACAAGGGTTGTGGCCATCGTAGCCAGGCGCTCCACCTCCTTCCAATCCCCCCCCCCCCCCCGGGCTACGACTAGAGTGTCATCCGCGTAACAGATTAGGTGCACTCCATATGGAAGCGCGCCCCGGAGCACCCAGTCGTACCCCATGTTCACAGGAGCGGCCCCAAAACCGACCCCTGTGGAACCCCCCGCTTCGTCGTCCACCGGACCATCCGCCCGTCGCCGTCCACGTAGGCGACCTCCCTTTCCTCGAGGTACGCCTCCAACAGCCGCCGTAGATACGGTGGCACTCCAAAATAACGGAGCGCTACCCGAATGACCCCGTGCGGCAGGCTGTTGAAGGCATTGGTGATGTCCAGGGACACCGCCAACACCCTTTCCCCCTGGGAGATCGCCTCCGCGGACAGCGACTTGAGGAGGCACAGGGCGTCCACAGTTGAACGCCCTGTCCGGAAGCCGAACTGTGCGTCCGATAAATTCGGCCCGGCTCCGTCCAGGTGCTGGACGACTCGGGAAGACACGACCCTTTCCAGCACCTTCCCGACGTCGTCCAGCAGGACGAGGGGCCGATATCTGGACGCGCAATTCGGAGGACTTTACCATCAGGTAGAGCCGCCCCAGCTTCCGGGCTTCGGGAACTGGTAACAGTCTCATAGATGGACGCAATTTTGATGCCGACAAGAGCCTTCAGGCTTTGGGCGCCCAAGAAGTTCACGTCAATAAAAGTAGGTTCCAATTCGGAATCGGAGCTAGACAAGGCGGAGCCTGCCATCGAATTGGACGCTGAGACACCCACAGAACCGGCGACAGAGACAGCAGCAAACTCTGTGCCAACACCACCAGCCAGGGCCCGGTCAAACGACCCGTCAGCCTCTCCTATAACGCCACGGACACTCCCACGCATCCGTGCAGTACCCCTATGGGACGTGTTCATCTTCGGAACCGCCCCCTCCTCCACCTCCGTGTCAGAGTCTTGAATTTTCCCGGTACCGCTGACATGTCGCGCCCGGGAAGATCTTGTGACTCTCTGTGCACTCATGGTTCACTGTTGACCAAAGGGTCACGCAGCAAACCAAGAGGCAAGAGAACAAAGTCCTAGTAGCGAGGCCAAGTCACAGAAAAAGAAGAAACAGTCCGATAAAAACAAAGCCAGGTCAAGAAATAAAAGGGGGGCGCCCATATCGTTTAGTTCATGACAAATTGTGTCACAGGGCCCTCCCGGTAACCCAGAGTATCGAGCATCATCTTCTCTGAGAGGTATTGGCGGCTATGTTTCCCTCAGCATCAGAGCATACGCCTCCTGCGATGGCTCCGCCTCAGCCCGCAAGTGCGCCCAATGCGACTGAGGACTACGACAACGATGACGAAAATGCGATACCCGAGGTGACCTGGGAAGAGACGAGGGCGGCGGTGCAACGCCTACGTATCAAGAATACCACCCCAGGACCAGACAGCATACCTGGCCGTGCATGGGTCCTGGCTTACGAGGCCCTTGAACCCAGACTAGCGAGGATTTTCACTGCGTCGCTTCAGCGGGGCCAGTTTCCGCGTTTGTGGAAGACCGCCCGACTGGTCTTGCTGAAGAAGGGGGGGCGCCCAGCAGACAGTCCATCCGGGTACCGGCCCATTGTGTTGTTGGACGAGGTTGCGAAAATGTATTAACGGATAATCGCAGACCGTCTCGTCCAGCATCTAACACGAGTCGGGCCGGATCTGGTGGATAACCAGTTTGGTTTTCACCAGGGACGCTCCACCATAGACGCAGTGATGAGAGTGAAGATTCAGGCGGAGGAAGCAGTTGTCCGGGGCGAAGTGGTGTTGGCGGTGTCCCTCGACATCGCCAACGCTTTTAACACATTGCCTTGGGCTAGCATCAAAGAGACGCTTCGTTATCATGGGGTGCCTCACTACCTCCGCCGCATAGTTGGGGCGTACCTCTCGGAGAGGTACGTAACCTTCACAGGTCAGAATGGTAGGAAAAGTCCACGATACGTCGTATCCGGTGTTCCACAGGGGTCTGTCCTGTCCCCTCTTGTGGAACATCGGATATGACTGGGTGTTGCGCGGAGCGCTCTTCCGCGGTTTCAGCGTTGTCTGTTACGCAGATGACACACTGGTGCTGGCCCGAGGGAGTACGCACCGCGAGGCCGCGACGATAGCTACAGCGGGCGTCGCTCAGGTTGTTGACAGGATCCGGCGTTTGGGATTAGAGGTGGCGTTGCGCAAATCCGAGGCCGTGTGGTTTCACGGCCCTCGGAAAGCGCCACCTCAAAGAACCCAGATTCTTGTAGGAGGCAAATCCATCGGTGTCGGGTCGAGTATAAGGTATCTCGGCCTCCTCCTCGACAGCCGTTGGACGTTCAAGGAACACTTCCGGCAGCTTATTGGGCACAGCGGGCACCCTCGCGCCCTCTGAGTTTTCGGTGAAACATCGGTAATAGACTTTAGTCTAGTACCGAACTCTTTAGCTATAACTCTCAGGTTGAATCTGCCCCAAAGGACCTTTATAGATGTGTTCCGGCTATTTTTGCGAATTAATTCTCTATAACGTTAGCTTGTTACCATGTTAGACCCCAACCTCTCTTAATGTGGGTCGTAGAGCCACGCTGAAGCTATTACAGGTTTCAACATGAATGCGTCGGTCGCTAGTACCACCCTCTCACAGAAAACCGACGTGAAGTAATAGTGCTTGCATTGTTGCGTTTCCTTCGGTCAGTGAGAGCGCCGGAGACCCACCTGAACTCCCCTAGCCCTTCCCTCCTCCCCTCCCAATACCCCTTTCCCCAAATACAGGCTGTTAACGTACTTGTGACTCCTCTTGTTTTCTCTTGTTCTAGAGTTTAATTATTTACTCCTGTAATACTGGAGCTACTGTTGTGATTTTGATGATCGCCGATTGTGGTTGTGATGATCGCCTATATCGTTTAAGCGTGAAAACTTAACAAATAAATAAACAAACCCACTTTTATATTTATAATATTATTTAGGACTGTTTTTATATTGTAATTATCTTATACGAAGTCTTAAGAATTTATAGGAATACAAATCTTCAAATTTCAAACTTCAAATGCGTTTGTCTTATTTTGTAATGAGACAGGTATATAATAATGTTCATTTGTAAACTTGAAGACGATAAACATAGTATTGTAGAGGAAAACACAAAAGCGAGGTTCACAATTGCACGTTATTCTTCAACAAAAGCCGCGCGACTCACGCGCCTTATACAAAATAACGCATGTTCATAACACGCGGATACCTACTTGGAATGTATATACAATAGATTAAATTTAATTACAATTAGAACAATAAATCTATACTAATTACTAATAATATTATAAAGTGGTAAAGTTTGTGATTTATTAATTTTGAATGTATTGTATTGGTCATTTTTTAAAACATTTTCTATGTAAAATACTAGTTCTATGCTATTTCCATTTAACTGTCAACATGTGAATCGTGATAAACAGCGAATAGTACAATAAGCAGTCCGAGGAGGAAATTATTACAATGACATAGATGGTGCAATAGAAGCGTAACAAATGAATAGTCATGTTTCATTCATTCGTAGCGATGACGAGAAAACCAATTAATTATTCATTCCAATATTAAAACTCTACATAACTGTTGATTTTATGTCAAATATTATAGATTATGCTTGGAGTTATGAATTAGAGTAAATTTGTCTCATTTTGATGCCCTTTGTGACTATAGATATCAACTTTTAAACTAAGTTGAGAGAAAAACCAATAATTCAAATTAAAATCGGTACTGAACAATTGTGATCAAGCAAATTTTTTGCTGAAGGCATGTTGTTTAAAAATAGTAGGTCATTTGTGAGTAGGTTTTTAATAAACGTATTACTAATGCATTTTTTTATAAAATTGAAAAGGTAAAACAAATTCCTAATTGCGTATTGTGTCTAAAGCTAACAATTGCATTATAGTCATTATGATTCCTTGTATGTTATTATCAATTAAAGTTTTTAGACTATTTAAATATAATGGCAAACTAGGGGTATACAAAGTTGTAGGGCGAAGCCTGGCGTTCATTCGCCTGGCTGGCTGCCCCTACAATGCAGCGGACGGTACACCGTAGTCCGTGGGACTCGGACATAACCCACTCTCTCCCCCGGGAGGTGGCGTATACATAAAGGATTTCCCTACGTTAATAAAAAAGGGGTACACAAAGTAGATTAAGGAAAAGATATAATCCATTGCGAGGCAAGATTCGTTATGTTTGTGGTTACGACCATCGGACTAGCTACTTTTACTCGTAAAATTATGATTATGTTACAGCAAAATATCCGATATACATAATTCGACAATTTCCATCTATAGATCAAACTTAGTTGTATTATAGTAATGTACTTGATAGTAAGTACAATACAATATAGGTATTATAAACAGCGGTGACCACTGTGACATCTAAAATCTAATGTCAGAAGTTTGTCGTACATTGGCGGATCTCGAAAAATAACAAATCAAAAATATCGGTTTTATGAAGGCGTTAGTTTTCAGAATTCGGTCATTAAATATTAGGTTGGACGCAACTTTGCACTTCCGCCTGGAATTGACTGGTCGGGCGCTTCACGTCTCACACCGACAAAAAACATTCTGCTGAAACTAGTAAGGAAAAGGACGAAATATTAATAAATGAAATTACAAAAACCTTTAACGCGTCATTAAGTGACAGTTGAACCTGCGGTCGGTTAACGCCGTTGGTACATAACTGAAAAATATATACAAGTTCAAAGCAATTAAAATACGTTGCAAATGAAAGAGTAAACTGCAATCGATTACACGTGTTTTGCTCCGTCATAAAGCATCTTTAAATCTAGGGAAAGAAAGGACGATTCGATGTATCAATTTCAGGCGAAACTGCAAAGTAACGTCCAGACTAATATTTACATCAAAAGTAATCAACGATAAGGAATTCATCGTCATGAGTATAATGGTAGCAGTCTAGCCGGGTACAGACTATCACCTTCTTGATTACTCGCTAACCAGGCTGATCTCGAAATTTGAAACGTAGGTGTTAACGTGTCACTATAGGGGATATTTGTCTTAGTGTAAACTGACAGCAATTCAGTCCTACGTAACTGCCATATCATCTCGTCTTTACAATCCACCATCATCTAGGTTTCTTTTTAAACGACTTCAAAAAGAAGGAGTTTCTATATTCGGTTGTATTTTTTATAATATCTGTTGCCTCAGAACTTTGACATTTACAAATCTGTTTTGTTTAATATTTTTTATTGTGAAGAATATATTTTCAAGCCGACCCAAATTTAACTTAACATCGAATCCTAGATTTATTTAATTGATTACTGCGTTATTGTGATTGTAATATGTATTTGTACGTTGATTCTGGTTAAGATGAAGGTGTTTTTGTTAATTTTGAGATAGATTCATTGAATTCGGTATTTAGTCTATTTTCAGTCTTCTTCAACTACATCCAGGTGTGGTAGAATTTTATTAAAATTATAAATAAAGGTTGTTTCCTAAAATAAGGTAAATTAGTTTTGATTACTTGTTCAGTAAGTGTTATGAAATTATGTAAGTTTATATAAAAGTCTCAAGGTTGAATTCTAACCTTGCTTGAAGCCATAAAATTGGTCGTTTCCACGAATCGTCCTCGCCTATCAATCATCAGGTGACAAGTGATAGCAAGGATATCTATGTACTTCTTAAAAAAACAAGATACTGATAAGGCACCGCGCGGCGTAAACCAAACAGCCTATCACTTAATTTCAAAAAATTAAGAATGCCAGAATTAGAGATAACTCTTTTCTTACCAATTTTTGTAATACTGACTGGCTATCAAAAGGCAATGCAATGAGAAAATCCGAATATAAGAAATTATATAAAATAATGTCATTATATTATTTGTATTGAATTGCTACTATAATGCAAACTTCCTACCGTGTTATTACAGAAAAGTTAAATACGTATTGAATACTTGCTTTAAAAAAGTTCCGGTACTCTCGTATTAAATACATCGCGAGATCGGTTACATGAAACGAAATAACTTGAGGCAATAAAATGATCACAGCACGAACTTTTTTTTCTTCGAAATGATTACGCTATTGACCTAGCAAGGTCTTAACAGCTAAACCGGACTACTACTGCGCGTACCCAAAACGTGCGATAAAGTATTAATTCATTTGTTTGGTCGTTATTCATTCGTTCAAGAGAGATACGAGGATATAGGTTACATCAACACCTATGTAAATTTTTTTACAGCGAAAATTTTGGTGGAATTTATACAAACGGCACTCAGAGTGACAAAATGCCTATCAGTTGCTTAAAATAATATATCGTCACAAATATAGCAAGTTTAACATATTTATATAAAATTCATTGATTCATTATCTCGCTACCATGATACGTTTACATTACATTTACTCTGCAAATACCCAATCCTTCTTTTAGAACAATACTCGTCAATATTTGTTCTCCGATTTACCTACGTATGATAAAACTGCCTTTGCTCTGAATAAATAATGATCAATCATGTGTATGTATCATTTCATAGATAAATATACATATATACGTATGAGTTATTGATTTACATATTTTTTTGACATAATAATATCTAATCTTATATTATATTTAAAATTTTGCTCTATTTTATTTACTTACGCAATACAATTTAACTGGCATTATTTACACGCTAACTGTTACAAAAAATTAATAGTAACCACATGTGTAAAAAAATTGATGGAGTTTAATTTTTTTGGCTTTTTGACTTTGCTCAAAACAATAATTTCAATAATTTGTTACGTATAGCTAGATTATAATATCTTTACGATTATTACAAATATGAAAGAAAGTTTGTGTGTGTGTTATTCTGCCGCGCTTTTACTACTCAACCAATTATAATGAAATGTTACAAACAAATTGTTGAGAGGACAAAGAAGGAAATATATCCAGACTAAAATACACTTTCCGATGGATTGTTTAAATCTACGTCATCGCGAGCGAATCCGCGAACAAAATTCTTGTGACAGTATAAATTAAGAACACCTACATTTCATAAATAATATCCTATTTTCTTGGTCAATTCATGAGACACGCATATAAGGTGGATTCTTAAAAAGTTAGGTAACCGGAGGCGTGTTAATTGGATTGATCATTGCAAGGGCTTCATCAGACCTGGCTAAACTCGGCTTTAAAAACACGTCATATGCATCAATATCGTATACATACACGGTATCCGTATAAACCTTGTGAATACAGGGTGAATGTTTAGACAGTAGCAATATTTGTTGAGGATACTCTGCACTCCATTCTCGTTATAAATCAATTAAAAAAATAGGTGCTTGATTGTTGACCTAATGATCTGATAAATACAATATTCGTATACAATCCTCTATGTGTCTATGTTAAAGCACACTGTCAATGATCGTCGGATGATTTCACTTTCACTTGAAAGGGAATGTGGGAACGTCAAGAAAAAAAACAAAATTTTGGTTTATTGCCAGTTTTAGTATCGAAAGTTATTAACTCAGGGTTGCCCATTGTAGCTTTCGACACCATTTATGCCACCCTGATCGTGTTTATACCTTTGAGAGCCTCAGAACCAAATTTAATTTATGTTTTATTGGTTGTTTATTACTTTTTATTTTGATATAATTTTTTATATGTTAAATGTGACTATGAAGTGTAATATTATAGAATACTGCGAGCGTTCAAACTTTCACCTGGTATATCTTCGATGTTACAGTGATGTTTGTCACCATCATTTAGAGGATTTCTCCCAGAAGGTTTACTTATACATACATATATATTTATATATATATATATGTACTTTGTATTTTGTATTTACGAAAATAAGGGAAAAATCTGTGCATTCTAATCAAGTTGTAAGAAGTTTTCGACCTTTTAGATTAGAAACGCTGACCTCATTTGATATACCTTCTTTGCTACATAAAAGTAATAGTCCATTGAATTGTTTTGTTTTTGTGTTGCATTTTTTAGAGGACGCAATTTTATTTTTGGGACATGTGTGGGATTGCCACTCTTGTCCCCCAGCCGCCATCTTGGAAAAAGAGGTGAAAACACTTTCTTCGCGATATCTCGGAAACTATGTGTCTTACAAAAAAATTGTAAAGTCATAATTTGTAGCAAATTGTTTTGCCTAGAAATATGTTTATATAACTTTTTGCCCTAAATTAAAAATTGAAAAAGTTATAAATAAAAAAGGGAGAAAATAAAAAAAAAATCTTTTTATTCTATAACTTTTATTTAATACATTTTACAATAAAAAAAAATACCTCAGACCAATCTTGTAGATGATCTTTTGAAGAAATTTTTCCCTATATTTTTTTTAATTTCATTCATTTAAAACGCTGTTACGGCGCTTCCAAGTTTACCGGATTCGTCAATGCTCATGAGAATCCGGTAGAAACGAACGTTTAACTTATTTTTGATTTTTTTTTTATTGTAAATACATTCTTACAAAATGTTTGTTAAATTTGTACAACTTTACTTATTCATTCCTAACTCTTTTCCCCACCACCTATGAGATAGAGTCTGTAGGCGCGTTTTTTTTACATGGTATCCCCAGTAGAACTACTCCACGGACATCTTACTTATAAGGTAATCCTCGATAACATAATATTTTTAATTACTTATAAGATAACTACTCTAATCGACTTTTCTTCGATGGCCTAGGCTGTGGCTCAAAATCTAAATCAACATCAAATGTGAAAGTTTAAGGAGTGACAGGAGTTAAAATTGGAGTCATAGTTGGAAGTTCATCTTCAAATTCATTTTCTTCCATTAACTTTGATATTTCCATAATGTTGTTGCTTGTTTCGTCAGAACAATGGAGGCGTACTGTAGAGCACTTCAAGCCTTCTTTTCTGCAGTCACACATGCTTCCACAGTCTCCTTTGCATCTGAAAAAAATTAATTTCCTGAGATTGGGTGGACTGGAGGCTTGGAAGCTTGTATTGGCACCCAAATTTTGCATGCTTTTTCCAGCCCCAATCTTCTGGATTTTGATATCTTCCGAGCCACGACTGGACCTGGTGATATACTCGGAGACTGTGAGAACGAGCAACATATTGTGTTGGAGGCAGCGATGATAAATAACATGAATTTTTAGTCACTGCCTTGGCAAATCTTATATATCGCAAGTCGTCTAGTGAGTTGTCTTTATTATCTCCGTATAAAGTAAATTTGGTAAGTTCTATTGTAAAGAAAAGAGTTAGGAATGAATAAAGAAAGTTGTACGAATTTAACAAAAGTTTTGTAAGAATATATTTACAATTAAAAAAAATCAAAAATAAGTTAAACATTTCGTTTTGACCGGATTCTCATGAGCATTAATGAACCCGGTCAACTTTGGAGTGCTGTAATAAAGTTTTAAATTAATAAAATTGAAAATAATTATAGGGAAAAATTTCCTCAAAAGATCACCTACAAGATTGGTCTGAGGTATTTTTTTTAAATGTACATAAAAGGAGCTATAGAGCAAAAAACTAAATTTTTATAAAAAAAATCTCTTTTTTGCTTATAACTTCTTTAATTTTTAATTTAGGGCACAAAGTTATATAAACATATTTCCAGGCAAAAACAATTTGCTGCAAATTATGCCTTACAAGTTTTTTGGAAGACGCTTAGTTTCCGAGATATCGCGAAAATAGTGTTTTCGCCCCTTTTTCCAAGATGGCGGACGGGGGACAAAGGTGGCGACCCCACAAACTTGAGGTTAAGCTTATATTGACCCCCACACATATCCCAAAAACAAAATTGCGTCCTCTAAAAAATGCAATAATCGGTCTTAAATTGTAACATTTCAATGGACTAAATGTGCTACAGAAGTGTACATTTTCATAGGTACCTACAGAAAAGACCACAATGTTATACGTTTTTCTAAGAATAGCCCACAATAAGGATTTTTATCTTTTACACAATAAAAAAAAATGACGCTATTTTCATTAATGCAGTAATGATAATTATCCAATTAATTGCTTTAGATAAGTTGAATGTTTAACGTAGATCAAAATTACCCTTCAAAGTATATAATTTCAATGACAAATTTAGAATACATTACAGACTTAAAACTGCGTATAACACGAAAAATGTGTGCAATAAAATTCTTATGTAGATTTAATGACTTTGTTGGACTATAAATATCAAAACGACCGAAATGATTCTAAAGTAGTTCGGTGAAGCTGTAAAGACCAAAGAATTAAGGACAATAGCGTAGCTAGTTCGGGAGAAAAAAAAATGATTCTAAGCCATTTGGTCAGTTATGACGTCTCACATTAGTTCATTGCACTCGTGTAAAGCTAGTCCGGGTGAGTAGTCCGGTGAAGCTGTTAAGACCTTGATGAGTCAATAGCGTAGTCATTTCGAGAAAAAAAAAAGCTAGTCCGGGTTGTTAGTGCGTATATAAAAACAACTATTACATAGGCATTGTAATTTGTATATTTGATACTTTTCATAGCACTAGAAAGAGAGACCAACAAAAAATGAATAAAACGAAATTGGTAATGTTGAACTATTAAATTGAATGATGGTTGCACATTACATAATACCAAAAAAATAATTTTACCATGTAAGTCAATGAACACATGTATTAAATAGATCTGTATTATATTTATGAAACAAAAAGTATTGGCAAGATTCTTATTATCTTTGTAGCGAAAAATAACGTCTCAGACAAGACATGAATAATGAACATCTGAGCATTTGTAAATTACTTCAATTTGTATGCAAATTAACGCTTTGTGTGAAACACTGAAACTAACAACTTAAAATGTCATATTCAGTAGAGTTATTAAATATATTTATATGTGTACATATATGTTAAAGTCTCTTAGAACGATATCTACACATTCTTAAAATTAATTTAATTAGCTTTCGTAACATTATGGATTGACCAGCGTTGTTTTAAAATTAGTTTAAGAGGATGTCCTGGTAATTAATTAAGTAAAAATATACCGTATATTAATGCTGTGAAAACGCTATATACTATACTGACTGCACACATGAATTCGTATGCGTTTGTTTCTTTGTTGTAATAAATATTTGACTTATATCAAAATGGATATTTTTTTATGGTAACACGGCAAAGTGGCTGCAGTATATCTGATGGTAAGCACAGTACAAATAAAAAAAGAACGGCAACCACAGAGAGACATGACATCCTTCACCGGTCGGATAAATATTTTCCGTTTAAAATATCTATGCATGCTAATTTTCATAACGATCAGCTATATAATATAGAAATTGATGAGATATTTCGCCATCTATTAATGAGTTATAAAACAATGCATAGCTCGAAAACCTTGCATGGGTTTTTATCAAAGAGTGGAATATAACCGTTGGTTAAATTATTAATGTGTCTCTTGGCTGTAATATTTTTCGTATTCAATTTTACAAATACTATACATATCGGAATTAGAAATTCACAGTCACTACTGAATTTCTAGGTATAATTTATAAAAAATTAGGTTTCTGTATGAGGTAATTAAACTTCAAAATGCTAAGATAAATCATTTTATAGTTTTAATTTCGCTTTACAGAATAAAAAAATATATTGAATAAAATCTATAAAAAAATATATTTTATGAATAAGTATTATAAAGTTTTTCAAAAACTAATAGGTAGTTTTCTAAGTAATGCTTGGAATAATACTTATTTAAACAAAATTTTACACAAATTAGGTTTTTCATTTTAAAGGCTGGGCCTATTGATACTGGAAACTGTAAATGTGAATTGTTTACAGCTAATCTGGTACAAGCACTGTAGTCTCTGGTAGTCCAACCTGAGTTCAAGTTTGAAAGTAAGCTAACCAGCTCTAGCAAATGCAGTACTTCCTGTTTCTACAATGAATCGAAACAATAACATTGATTTAATTTTCTATAGTTTTAGTTACCTTGTACAACTTACCAGAGACTACAATCCCTGTAACAGATTAGCTGTACCAAATTCACCTTTTGCAGTTTCCAGTAGCAATAGGCACGGCCTTTTAAATGAAAAACCTAATTTGTGTATTTTTTTAATAAGTATTACTTAGAAAAGTATTAGTTTTTACAAAATTTTATGATATTTATTCATAAAATAATTATGTTTTTTTTGTATACCACGTATGAAAAGCGAAATGAAAACTATAGTATAGGGAATTGAACATATTGATTAACAAAATCCGTGCTTGTGTTCGTGCGGCACACATGTGTGCTTCATTAATTCTTATAAGTATAATTAGTTTACCAAGTTTCGTCCACTTTGGCACCATTAAGTCTCTAGTCAAACCGCTGAGCGCCATAAACGCTCGTCCTATTCATCAGGTGAACCTGTAAAGGACCATCACCAATGACTTTAGTCAGTTAAAAAACATATGTATTATAATTATATTCACCGTTAAGCATATACTATTTACTATTATTACCTATGCTGTTATATCATTGATACTCACTACCTGCTGCCCGCGACTACGTTGTCGTAAAATTGGTTTTATTTGATGAGTTATTTGGATATCCATTTATATTTTGCATTTTTTTTCATTACTCCTTAACCTACAGAAATCGTAATAATATGTAGTCCAGATAACATGCTTAAGCCCTCTAGCTATAGATTCAGCATTTATTTGTATGAATTTGGCAGTGTAAAAACTGTTCGCGAGTGTTAGCATTTTATATGCGACATGGAGATTTAATGTTATAAGAAAACAATCCTATGTAGTACCCATTAGAATACGAACTTATCAAACGGATTAATTGTATTGTATCTATCATATAATTTGATTTTTTTATGCGATTAGACCTCCCACGGCAGCGGCTCAAGCGTAGGTTCGATCCCTCGGTAGGGAGCCCTTGAGTGCGTTGCTTGCGCGATACGGTGACACACAAATATACATCACTGCTACAACACTACACGATCACCCCCACACACGTGCACGCCTACACGCTTACACATGAAAGTGGAAGGGTTTACTTTTTTCCCTTATCGAACTGAAAAACTCTCAATTTTCCGATAATAAATATATGGAGGAGTTGTTCAGGCGTGTATGCTTGGTACACATATACGTTTCAACAACTCATACATATATGAATAGTTAGCTAGGTTAGCTAAGATAGGTCGCGATTTTGCATGCAGCAGGCAACAGCCAAGCCGAGGTGTGCCGTGCACCCTTGAGCTGGTTGCCAAAATAAAATCGGCTGAGTGCCTTAAGCGCTCGCCTTAGTAGTCCGGTGAAGCTGTTACGACCTTGCTAGGTCAATAGCGTAGACATTTCGAAAAAAAAAAAAATGAGTTTTGGAACTGATTTGGCTTATTGCGCTATTGACCTAACGGGCCTTCACAGTTTCTCCGGACTAAACAATTTGATATATAAATCAGATATAAATTAAAGGCGAACGAAGGGCGCACGTCCGTTACGAAGTGTATTGAAATCGACACTCGTGGAGGACGGTCGCGACCTCCGTCCGCGTCCGAGCGACTTTCGCACGCAACATTTCGTGCATTGTTTCAACAACAGTCAATTAATCATTATAGTTCATGTTATCTATATATTATAGAGTGTGGATGACAAACCTACTGATGACAGTGGTAGTGACTGACATACAAATATGATCTAATCATTAATATGTAATACTATCTGTGTCCGCGACTCCGTCCTTGTGGAACCAATGTAAAAAGACTGTGACCAATAAAATCATCCAAATGTATTAGGTTAATTTACTTATAAACTACTCTCGCACTTAAGTTGCGTCGTCATTAAAATTACGATAACTTTTGATAGAGTGAACCGATTTTAATAAAACTAAGAGTAAATGTTACTCGAGGATATGCTTTACGATTTTCTTATCGTGAACATAATACTTTAGCAGTGATGCATGTTCATGCAAACTGACATACATTTCGAAAAAATGATTGAATTATACGCTATTACTTATTTCAAGACACCCGCAATAAATTTTTTATCACAAACTTTTTTTTTTTTCTCGAACTCACTACGCTATTGACCTAGCAAGGTCTTAACAGCTTCACCGGACTACTTTTTCACACACATCTAAAAAGAACAGACATATTAGATTTACATTTTTATTATATGTATAGAAGAAAAAAAGGTTCAATCATCTATATTAAAGGACTACCAACACTTTGCTTGTTCAATATAATGATATCTTTCGATTATTCTTGAGACTACTACACTGAATAAATAAATAATAAATAAAAATCAATTGTCGAATTTTGGAAGCGCATCATTTTAGAACAACTGCATCTATTTGGCTAATTTCTTTTTTGTTTGTGATTGCCAGAATAAGAGTTGTATGAAAGAAAATGTTTGAAAAATGTGAGTGAAAAACTTGAATTAAATAAATCCCTATGAGTTAGTGAGGTAAGATAGTAGGGAGATTATCAAAAATATTGACACAATTGACAAATGGACGTTCAATTACCTTTTAATTTATTACATGGTCTTACTGAACAGGGAAGACTTTGTCTCGTTTCCTTTCTTAGCAAACCCATAAAAAGCCGAGGTGGGCTGCTAGTTTAAAATACATTTTACTTGATGACAAGAATATTATGAATTTAACAACGACATTTTTTATTGGATATATTTATTGATATTGGATTGAAATGATTACAAAAAAATTGAGACGTCACAAGACGCCTGGCAGATGTGAAACATCGAAAATGTTCGAATCGAACGTATCTCAAATTCTCGAATTCTCAAATTACACTATAGGTATGCGAGATCAGTGCGACAAGAGAGATACATACAGTCGCTTGCGAATGCCATCGCGTCTTCGCGTCGTCGCCACCCCAATATTCAGTATTATCCATGCCTATGGGTTTCTCACATCAATATTAAAGAACTATAGTTAACTAAGATTACAAGTTTGCACAGAAACATTAACTTTTCTATTTATACAGTAGTTTGTGATCACAAACTTATCTGGGGTCAGCTAAGCATTTTAATAATGTTGCGTGAAATCTGAAATTTCAGAAAAATGAAATTTTTTTAAAGGTAAAGATGTCGGAAATATTTGTATCTAGACGTTACTGATAGACTATGAAAAAAAAAACGTGCAAAAATAAAACGGTGTGAAGAATCTCACAAAAAAATATACAAACTTCGTGAAAATGTAGTTTCTTGGTTTCCTATATACAATCCTTTCATAGATTTGTTGCAGTTACGCATGTCTTTTATAACGTCGTCACAGCTTTGTCATTTATTCAAATTATTATGTTAATCATTTGTATGGTATTTATTATTGAACAAGGATATACCTAATCATGTTATTTTAGTTTTTGCCAGTTTCTACTCTTCACTTTCGGTTAAGACTTACAGTTGAACCATAATTTGATATTAACACGACACAATATAGATTTATAAAATTACGTAAATCCTTTAATGAAATATTCCAATTTATTTTATTATTTTCGTAAAAAAAAACCTTTCTAATAGTGTCCACGGTAATGTAAGTTAATTTATTACATTTTCACGTCTTAACTATTCAACCAATCATCATGAACTTTTGCGTATATATTCCATAGGATTATAGAAAAAGACACAGTGTACCTATTGATCCGGAAAGAAAGTACTATTTCCGAGCTCAACTAACATTAACTTGAGCGAAGTTATAATACACTAAACGTATACGTCCCCACTTCATCATGGTAATATTTAATAATGAACTGGTGGTTGCAATATTCGATAAGTACTCGAATTCTACGAAAACAATTGTCTTCCAATTAATCCCGGAAAAGTACGCGATTCATCTTAGAAACACCTTAGTAAAATTAGGATGACATATAGCAGACTCTTTCAAAGAATAAATTAATATTAAAGAAATAGACTCAAATTTTATGATGATATTTTTACGCCCAGTAATCAAGTTTTTAGCCTGCGTTTTAATTATTACCGTGAATCAAGATCATGTTATTGGTCTGCAAGAGTCGAATTAGACAACTTATATTTACAGAAGCATTCGTTTTTTCTTTAGTTTTATTTATATACTAACTTTGCCCGCGACTTCGTCCGCGTGGAACCAATGTAAAAGAAACAGTGACTAATAAAAGTAAATTTAAAAAAAAAAGAATTAACCGACTTCAATATTGATCAGAGGCATAAAAATAAGCCATTAAAAACCGGAAAATAAATAGTTTATCAAATTAACCAAATTTAATGAAACATATGAATATGTGTGCTACCAAGAGATGTATTGGAAGTCGGTGCCAACCGAAAATCATATCATGTACATCTAGGTACAAAGGCACCGAAAATTTACTTTATTTTTCCATTTTTAGTGTACATAATTTTTTTTTCTATAACATGTGGGTCACCTGATGGTAAGTGATCACCGTCGCCCATGGATACCTGCAACACGACAGGAATCACAGATGCGTTGCCGGCCCTTAAGAAAGGAGTAGACTTGTTTCTTGAAAGTTGTGTTACTTTGTCAGGGATCCCATAATCAGAACCTAACCAAACTCTCATCAAACTACCCTTGAAGAACACCCTTTACAATAAAAAAGGAATCATCGAAATTGGTTGGCATGATATTGAGTTATTCGTCTATTTGTCGTATATACACCAAATGCAAATTTAACACTTATACGGTTTTGCACTGGATGCCGTTGACAGAACTGGACCAAAAAAAATGGGACCACACGGGAAGCACTAGCTTTCAAATAAAAAAAAATCTTCAAAATCGTTTCAGCCAGTCCAAAGTTATGAGGTAACAAACATAAAAAAAAAAAAAAAAAACATACAGTCGAATTGATAACCTCCTCCTTTTTTTGAAGTCGGTTAAAAATCATCTGAATTTGTTAAAGTTGGGTGCCACATGAGGTCGCAAGGCACATCCGGCTCGAAGGACCAAAATGTAGGGGTGAAGAGCAAGTCCTAGCCCTACATATAGATTCTTGGTTGGTGGTCTGTGGGAATAAAGATCTTTTGTATGTTTTAATTGCTTTATTGTTATGTTACAGTGCTGTAGTGGAACCTTAATGTGTGTTTGTTTGCAACTAACTAATTATTTATTCGCTTAATATAATGTTAATATAATTGCGCTGATGCGCGCACAATATCCAGGGCAACATGTAATGTATGTGACCGTAGACCATTTACTTGTCAACTTTTTCTCATACTTAAGTCGTGTCATCATTAAATTACAATAACTTTTAATAGACTGAGGTTTTATTGTGAAACCAGTACTTTAGCAATGATGTATGTTCATACAAACAGACAAACATTTCTAAAAATTATTAAAATGTATTCTATTACTTATTCCAAGGCACACGGTACAATTTTTTTCACAAAATTCGAAAAATATAGACACGTTACATTTAGATTCTTATTATATGTATAGATTTAAATTTTTATGTGCTTTTCATAGATCTATACCCATTTCTATCCTATACCATTACGTTCAATACTTATGGTCATTGATAATTTCTTCTGATGAAGATAGTTGCTACAACTTCAACGCAATCAGTGGATTATTACTATACTACCCGATTCTCACCTATTGAAAATTTTACAGAATACCATTATAAAATTCTTTCAACCGTATTAAGTTTTAATATGCCGGAATTACAATATATCTTACGTAATAATGTTACGTAGAGTATTATAATATATCAAGGTCGGTAGTGGAGTAAAAAGTTGTCAAAGAATATGATAGATCGCGATATTACAAAGATATACAAACATGTTCTTAAATTAACTTCCCTCTGTAAGTTGTCTAGATAATTTGAATCGATGAAATTTTAAACTGAGATTGTTTTTTTTTATGAGAATAACGTATGACGACACAATACTTTAATTTTTTTTATTCAGTTTCTTCTATTCTGCAGGCTCTTTTTTTTGCTTACGTAATGTCTTGTATACGTAAAAAGTCGTATCCATGAGCATATTTGTTTTTTTTTTTTTCTTTTAATTCATTTATTTAATTATTAACTATTTTTGGTTTACTGAAATTATTGTTTTTATAGCGGTTGCATTTTCATTCTTTATGGTCATTTTTAGGTTGTAATCCACAGTAACCCGTGCCGGAGCCTTCACGGCCCGATGGAAGAACCTACTAACCGCGTCGTCAGTCGCGTTGGTATATTTGAAAATTATTAAGGAATGTAAACCAACTTATTATCTTGTATATCTCTTGTTTCAAGATCACTAATATTTTAGACCTATTGTATTGATGTAAAGTGTTCATGCGTTTACTTCATCGTTGATAAGTGAACGAATTATCAGCCAAAGATATATCATATTACTAGCCTCTGCCCGCGTCTTCGTTTGCGTGGAACAGAAACCCCGATTTTTAAACATTCTTCATTGATGCTCCACTCCTATTGATCTTAGCGTGATGATATATAGCTTATAACCATCCTCAATAAATGGGCAATATAACATTGAAATAATTTTTCAAATCGGACCAGTAGTTCCTGAGATAACCCCCTACAACGTCACAACGTAACAAACCCACAAATTCACAAACTTTACCTCTTTATAATATTAGTATAGATAATACCTATATGTTGGATACACGTTTCGACAATTGAGATATGATATAAAAACTGTCATCCAATAAGAACCTGTAGAAGATAACAACAGTGATGTCTGTTAATAATGCAATTACTTATTTGATGTGAAAACCTCTTTAGCCGCATGGGGCAATTTTTATAGGAGAAAGACATGGGTTCGCGTCACCGGTGGTGTCGACATGCTAGTAAAGCGTCAGTGGCATACTTGACAACATATTGCGCTTACGTCAAACTAGGGAAGTGTAATACATCTGTTTTTTTTTCTCGAACTGACTACGCTATTAACCTAGCAAGGACGTTTAGTCCGTTAAGCTGTTAAGCTTACATGTAATATTAATATATTGTATTGAGCTTATTCAGACAATCATATGTATAACTAATTATTAAAACATATAAAGGTGTTTATAATTGTTGTTTCGAGTGCCAATAGAGGTAAAATAGAGATTAATATTAATAATTTCTATATATAAATTATGAAATTCAAATAATTCAGACTACAATTAATTTGAATTATAATAATAATTCAAATTGTGCACACTTATTTCATTACATTGAGTTTTCACTTCTATCGGTAGTTCTTACGATTACTTCGATTTTTTATGTCATCCATAGGAATCTTGGAATAAATTAATTTATCGTTTTAGAAACAAAAGTGACTTATAGATAAAAAGTACAGTTAAAAAGCGTACAGTTAAAAAGATCCAATTAGCATACAACAGGATATATACATAAATTAAAACAAGAAATATTAGGCTTTTGCTATTTAGACAGTCAGTTTGTACATAAAGTGAACGTGGACTTCTCGCCAATAATCTGCTATATATAAAAAAATGAAAGAGGTGTTCCGTTATGCACACATTACGGAAAAACTACTGGATAGATTTTGACAATTTCTTTTCATTTTTACTTCTTAAACACAGCTTTTATCTAAAATTATCATTATATCTATATTTGATATATAGTTATAAAAGTTTTAACGAACTAAGATTTTTGTAAGCATCACGCGGTCTGCTATATTCTTACCGTGGAAAAATGAGGCATGTGGTGAGCTGCGCACGCGCCGAAGAGGGGAAAGAATTAGATAACCTTGTATACAAATAAATTTCATAAACATTTTTGCTTTCAAACTTTCGTTCAAATATTTTTTACCTCTATACGTACAATAGATAGTCTAGGGACCTTTGGTAACTAATGTCCATTATTGAAGATATATTACTTCCATTGTCAAGTAGGCAAATATTACAGAGTGTTTTGTGATGAATTTAATATTCCAACAAACTAGTGGACCTCTTTATAGCATTTTCCAGGAAGTTTTGCGGCATCTTAGAATTCATGCTCCGTGTTACTATATAACATACACTTCATTCGTGCACGATAACCAGTCTATATTACCCAAAATGCTACAAATATTATATAATTAAAAAATAAAAACTATACATGACAGAATAACGGTTCGACAAACCCAAGATACTTTTTTTTGGTAACCAATCTTCTAGCGTAAATTTGTGAGATTTTAAAGAAAGAACGAAGTGGTGGCTCCCTTGTTAGAAGTTTCCATGGAATGTTTGTGGCATCTCAGAATGTATGCTCCGTGCTATTATTTCTCATCCACTTCATTTGTGCATAATAACCGAACTATATTAAGTAAAACACCACCAATATTGCAAAATTAGAGTTTAATAACACGAGATTATGAATAAAATATAAAATCCACTACATGACAGACTAAGATCACGCTAAAGCTCTTTCATTATTTTTTTGTTTTTTTTTTTTTTTATGATGTGCAAATAAATCCATACCAATCAATCCGATATAAATTGTCCGTAATAAATAATGTACTGCCAGTTTCGTAATATGCAAAGAGGTCGAGGTCTCACATAAAATATTATTTGTTTCCTTAAATCGAACATTTGCATTCAAGTCGCGTTGTTCGGCGACCCTACCGTCTTTATTACGTGGATTGTTTATTATCTAATAGGTTTCTTTACACCTTCAATGAATCGAACGTAACGTATTTTTAAACATTGTTATTGTTGTCAAATGTTGTATGCACACGTACTATATCCATCTTCATCCATATAAACAAAGGTATATCGTTGTGCGCGGATTACTCAAAAAGTACCAGATAAATTTCGATACTTTTTTTTCTTGTTTTACTCCTTAGACTTTTGATCCCTATCAAAAAAAGACAATATGGTCATAAAAACTGCCGATAGAATTAAAACTCAAAACAATGTAATAACGCTGTAGGTACTCTTTTAATTTTTGAACGAACTGTAGTCTGAATTTCAATTTAAAAATTGTTAATTAAGATTATTATTATTAGTCTAGTTTTCGGATCTATTGGCACCCCGAGCAATAATTAGATACAGTTTTAAATGTTTTATCAATTATTCAAAAATATGATGAGCTGCACAAGCTCAATGCGAAATATCAATATTATGCAACGGTTTTATCACGGTATGTTTTCTTCATGGAAAGGTTTCGTATCTACTTCCGAACACTTTAACCACTGAGCTAACATCGCTTCGTTATCATGTAATTTTACAATATATACAAAATACAACAAACCATGATATTTCTAGTCTAGTACACATTGTGCCAACTTAGTAACAGAAGCAAGTACCAATGCGCATTTATTCCCATAAAACTAGATACCTCGATATATTATGTATATTAAAAGAATTTGAATACTGTTGGTTCTTCAGATTAATCTCCGGAATGTTAAGCACACTTAAACTCTTGAGTATGTGGCACTCTTGAGAATGTGGCACTTTTGAGCCTGTGGTATACGGCCTTAATGAATATGCGTTCGGCGGTGCGTGCAGTTGGGCGTGCATCGTCCAAGAGCGCCGCTCAAGACACCTACGTGTTATTGCATCTGTTTGAAACGAACGCCGCACGCCCCGCCAAGCTCGACGCTCGATTTAAGCGTCCACTCTGGCCGTACACTTAAGCTTCTGACACTAATGACCTTGTGGCACTCTTGAGCTTGTATCCAAGCGGCTGAATACCAAAAACCGCTGGCCTTTTTAGTCGGGTGAAGCTGTGAAGGCATCAGGACAATAGCATATAGTTAGAAACAAAAGGCTCCGAAACAAAACCTATTTTTACTGTTACTCACACATAGAAGACTTTTCAAAATACTTCTAGGCTTTTCCATAGTTACTAAGCAGCAATAATAGAACTTAAAACAAGTAACTTAATATTGTTTCAAAGATTATAGAATTTAAATGGTAGTGAATAAATTACAACAAAGTAATAAAAAACAACGGATCATTAATATAAAAGACATCGTACCGACGAAACAACAAAGTTTGTTTTCAAGAGAACATAGTCGCGAGTACCGTATACTATGTAATAAACATGGTTTATATCCAAAGATAATGTCTGAAATTAATTCACGTCGACACACGCGGCCTTACCAATCGCTTCCAAGATTTATCTTTTGTTAAACTGACGGACATTGATCGGTGAATTCACCTAATGTTCGACCTCAGAGGTCACAGGGCACGCGTTTCGACTCACAAAATTTTACACCAATAAAGGGGATACGAAAGTCAAGGAAAATAGAACACTGTAGTTTCCTTTATTTTTACACTATTATTTAATACTGCTATAATTTATTTATTTGATAAATAATGCAATTGAATACAATTAGGAGTTTTTGGCGGGATTTTCACCTGTCATGTAGTGGATTTTATTTTTTTTCTCGCGAACTGACTACGCTATTGGCTTTGTTTAGGGCCTTTACAGCTTCACCGGACTACGGTGGATTTTATATTTTATTCATCGTCTAGTGTTATTGGACTCAATATTTTGTAAAATTCGTGGTGTTTTACATAATATAGTTAGGTTATTATGCATAGGTAAAGTGATTGGAAAATAATGTCACGGACCATGACTTCTGAGATGCTAAAAAAACACCCTCGAAAGTTCTAACAATGGAACCACCAGCTTGTTGGAACATTGAAATAATCACATGACACTTATTGTGTAAAATGTGTTGTAATTTTTTTTTTTCGATCTGTATACGCTATTGACCCAGCAAGGTCTTAACAGCTTCACCGGACTACAACCTTTGAAACAAAACACTGACACTGGGCATATGCTTCTGTGAATCTAATGCTCATATTTGTAATAAATTATTTATTATTAACGGTTACTTTTTCAAAACTTTGATTTAAATAAACGGGTCAAGTCACGAAACATCTGTTCAATGACCTCATTTTTAAAAATTATTGACTTGCAATAATAAAATGAAGATTCACTCTGTTGTGGTTACATAGGGTTGTCAGTTTCATAGTTACAGCAAGGACATCGAAGTTTAATAAAAGTTACACATGCGCAGCCCTGGTAAAAAGCGACTAAACAAGGCATGCAGTCGCACTTGACCGACGTATACGTAACCTTGCTTGAACCTGCGTTCCAGTATACATATAACTGTGAATCGTTCATACGATAAAGTAAATTTTCAAAAAAAAGTATTAACCGACTTCAATATTGATCAGAGGCATAAAAATAAGCCACTAAAAACCGGAAAATAAATAGTTTATCAAATTAACCAAATTTAATGAAACATATGAATATGTGTGCTACCTAGTGATGTATTGGAAGTCGGTGCCAACCGAAAATCATATCATCTACATCTAGATACAAAGGCACTGACTTCCAATGCATCTCTTGGCAGCACACATATTCATATGTTTCATTAAATTTGGTTAATTTGATAAACTATTTATTATCCGGTTTTTAGTGGCTTATGTTTATGCCTCTGATCAATATTGAAGTCGGTTAATACTTTTTTTTGAAAATTTACTTTATTTTTCCATTTTTAGTGTACATAATAATTTTTTTTCTAAAACATGCGGGTCACCTGATGGTAAGTGATCACCGTCGCCCATGGATACCTGCAACACGAGAGGAATCACAGATGCGTTGCCGGCCCTTAAGAAAGGAGTAGGCTTGTTTCTTGAAAGTTGTGTTACTTTGTCACGGATCCCATAATCAGAACCTAACCAAACTATCATCAAACTACCCTTGAAGAACATCCTTTACAATAAAAAAGGAATCATCGAAATCGGTTGGCATGATATTGAGTTATTCGTCTATTTGTCGTATACACACCAAATGCAAATTTAACACTTATACGGTTTTGCACTGGATGCCGTTGACAGAACTGGACCAAAAAAAAATGGAACCACACGGGAAGCACTAGCTTTCAAATAAAAAAGAATCATCAAAATCGGTTCAGCCAGTCCAAAATTATGAGGTAACAAACATAAAAAAAAAAAAACAACATACAGACGAATTGATAACCTCCTCCTTTTTTTGAAGTCGGTTAAAAATAATTGGTAACACATAGTGGAGTATTATTGATATAATATCACTTTACGACTAGATTCTGTCGCGGTTTCGTTCACGTTATCGTCGATTTAAGCTATCCCTCAAAAATAGTAGATACTTTTGTCTGCATGGAAGGTACCCAATGGACTTTTTTGTATCCCTAACCACATACGCAAAATGTTTCAGTGATCGGTTGAATACTTAAAAGGCGTGAAAGCGTATTAAACAAACTCACATTCGTACTTATAGTAGTGAGGATAGTTAGGAATAGGAATTGGAATATTAAATAATCTACTATTGTCTCTCAAATTATATGACGGAGCCACGACGACATTCCTACAACATTTTTAAACGATACTTTTTTGCACTATCACTCTCTACTAATTATATTTAAATTATAAATCTACCTGAATAAAAGAAAAAATGCCGTAACTTGTCAAATTGCACATTAGTGGATGGCTATCAAGTTGAGACTTCAATGATCTACCACCTACTAAAAGCAGTACCGTTTCTAGCCGATGTACGACCCGGATGCAAACATTAACCCTAGTGAACTTATGCCTGTTGGAAGTACCTATTGCTAACTTGGAGATGGCATATATAAGTAATTACATATACAACAGGCACTGCACCTAAGAACATATAATATAAAACAGCGAACTGGAATGGATCACCTCAGTAGTTCCGTTTGTAGCTGATGTACGACCCGGATGCAAAAACATTAACCCCAGTGCAGGTATCCTTCTTGAAAGTGTCTATTGCTAACTTGGATTTGGCATATATAATATATAAGAAATAACATATACAACAGGCACAGCGCCTGAATATATAATATAAAACAGCGAACTTGAATGACCCATCACGAGGAGTCTCGTTTCTAGCCAATGTAAGACTCGGATGCAACTACTAACCCTAGTGCACCTATCCTTATTGGAAGTGCCTATTGTTAACATGAATTTGGGATATATGATATATAAGAAATAATATATGCAAAAAGCTTTAAAATAGCGGGTGTTCATCAGACAGGAAACGGCCTCTAACCAATTGCCAAACGGCGAGCGATGTTTTTCGAGTCATTTACATTTTCTAACCAAAATGGATTGATAAACTCTAGTTAACATAAGAGATATTGTTAAAATCATCTTAATTGTAGGGAGTGATGCCATATAATATTAAGGTATAAGTCTAGAAATCAATCAAGAACGAAGCAATATAATTAAAGGTTCTAATTATCCATACTTAAAAAAACAACCCTTTCATCAATAAAATAAACAACATTTAGTTCTCATGTAGTCGGGCTTTTTAAATTTATTTATTAACCATTCCACTTCTTTAGTATTTCAATTTTCTCTATATTTACTTACATATTTTATAATCTAACCTAAGATTTTCTCATACATACTTGGTAGACACCATGCCCTGTTTCAGTCCGGGTCTGCCCGAGGACTGATCGTCCTGTAGGTCGTTAGGCGCTTCCCAGGACTTTCAGTTCTAACGATAGCCCTAACAAAATTTCCACTATTAAAATTCCTATAACTCTTTACATAATGTCATTTTGTTTATTGTATACCATTAATATTATTAACGAGATAATTTGTGACTACGGATGGATGTTCATTACACTTTCATACAAAACCCATTGAACGAATTTTGATGACACCTTATAATATAATAATAAATCTTTTGTACATACGGATAAAACATAAGGCATACTTCTTAAAGATATTGGTTTAAATTGGTCAAAAAGAACATGAGTATAGAGTATCTTAGAAGATAACCGGCCATTTAAGAGCTATCTTGGTCTCAATAAAAAAGTTATACAAAGTTTGATAAAGAAAATGCAAACGTAGATGAAGTCGCGAGTGGTCGCTAGTATATAATAAACAGATTCGATGTCAGTCTGTTAATAAGTTATATGCTACTATTTACAAATAACCTCAATCACTGCAGTCTTGACAAGTTCAGAGGAATTGCTCTATTACAGCCTTATAACCAAAACATAATAAAGTGAACTTAGTTTTCGCGCCAGATATTAATTCTGACTACCGGTGATCACGAAATGTGTTTTCTTCAGGTGTTTAAAAATACTGTATACAATAAGATATTGACGTCATTAATAACAATAGCAATTACATTACGTAACTGAAGAGCTGTACAAGAAAATGAAATCGCAGCAATGTGAGTATACCGTTGTACTGTTTATGTCTTTTAAATCGCTTTAATTTTTACTTAATAATGAAAATCGTAGTTGTTTACATAACACATGCAGACTAAAATTAGACTAGCTTTCAAATGCAGGACACAATCATCGGTTAATTATTAGATACTATTAATTACAAAATTTGAATGCGCGAAATTGGTAGATAGTTTATTTTTGCATTGCATCAATTTTTATGAATTTAAAAACATTATATTATCGAAATAAGCACAAATTAGTAATCACTATATTCTTATAAGTGTTTGGTAAAATAATTTTACTTAGTAGTAACTATTGTGTAATTCAAAACAGCGTTAAAAAATAATGTCTCTTTCCGATAATCATCGTTGAAGCATCACGCTAAACTAAAAAAAACATTGACGGATTCCCAAAGACAATTTATTATACTTCTTTTTCTCGAACTGATTACGCTATTGACCTAGCAGGATCTCAACAGCTTCACCAGACTACTAAGGCGAGCGCTTAAGACTCTCAGCCGATTTTATTTGGGCAATTATTATCATACTACTCAATTTATTTACCTTGTAAGAAAGAAGCTAGCAAAAATTGAGCCATCGAGTACCAATAATTCCTTTGTGAAAAGAATAATCAATGTTAGTACCAAATGTTAGATACAAAAATAGCAATTTTATTTTGTAAAGTATTATTATATTAACAAATTGGTTTAGAAAATATTAATTATTGGTGAATATAAATCGTCTCGATTTTTCTCGAGGGATTCTAAAATGTCTTCAGGCCGTTCCAACTAAAATGTAGCCTAATTAATAAAATTTATTTTAATAGAATATACACTGCTAATATTTATTTATCATGGAAATTAATCATATTAGTATTATGAACTAGACTGTGAATTATATTCAGATTACAATATTGGCTAAAAAAAGAACAATGTGTTGTAAAAAGAATAGTTATGTAACCGTTTTACAAATGTCACGGCTTGACGACAGCGAAAACGAAGTGCACAGAGATCGATCGATGGTCACCGTCACTTGTACTGTAGATAATGCGAGATGAGTGATCGCGCGTCGACCTTATCGTTATCTCTCGTTCCAAAGGAATCTTCGGCAAGAGCCGGTAGCGATGGCGCATTCGCACAGAAGCCTTAGCAGGCAGCACGCGACATCCTTGGGGCGACCGACGCCCGCGCTTCCTAACTACTCGCGGCTTGCCCACGCGCACCTCTCTTCCAGTGCTGCACGTAGGGTGACGATGATACACCGGTATAGGTGATAAAATATATCTCGTAAACGTGATCTCATATCGGACATTAATTAATAAAAGTGTATCAGTGAAATAAACGATAATGGGTAAGTTATTTTAAAAATAATATATAAATTGTATTTGAAACTATTAAGTTACATTTTATAAACACGAGTCTGTGATTCATAATTCTTCTATTAGTGTTATTAGATAATTAATAAATAGTTTTAGTAATGACAATATAAATTAAATAATGTATATATGAGACAACAGTTGATGGCACATTGAAGTAAAATAATCAAAGATTTTCTTAATAATTTAATATGTAATTAATATTCCCGTCATATATTTGTTAAATATTATTGATACACAGAAATAATAATATGTATATATTACACGTTTATCTCTCATATTAAACATCAGTTAGCATTTTTGTCAAAGGATTTATAACGCAAAGATGAATGTCGCTCAGAAATTCTATATTAAATACAGCTAAAGATTTCGTAAAACGAAGTAGTCTGACAGAGAGAATAAGTTTCGAAAATCGACATCTATACGGTTGTCATTCATTATGGACGTTATTGTTCCATTTTTACGTCAACTTTATAACATACTGTAACGTTGAATATAAACTACATATTTGATTATAACTGTTTTATAGGAAAAAAATACAAAGTATTATTTTTCCTCTCTATTTCGACCGCAAAACTTTATTTATCTATGTATTTTGTATTATTGATTATTAGTTATTTTCTTTTTATTAGCATAAATTAGACAGTAGCTTATCAACTATATATAACAAAAAAATATAACAGATGTGTTGTAATAATGAAGAAATCATACAAATAAAATTTCATTACGGCTCTAAATGTCAAATTTATGAATTGATAGTTAAAGCCTAACGTACCCGTTCCAATTAAAATAATTTTGTTTTAGAAGGATATTTGGCTTTCAAGATCAAGCTAAGAAAATATATAAGAAATAACGGTCATCAATATTTTACACAATTTTATTTTAATGAATTCTGTAATGTTTGTTCATATGCTCTCGAATCATGTTGATACGAAATGATGAGACAAATAGATATACTCATTAACGTTTCGTTATCTGAAGCAGTTTAGGTTAAAAGGAGAAGTCGGCAAAACCCACTTATGTTGACTAATTCAACAACTTCCCTGTCATTATGATATTGTTATTACAATTTTAATAGAATAACCTATTTATTTGTATTACTGTTTCTGGTTAGGAAGTAAATATACCACATACACGCCATAGAATTCAGCAAATTCGAGTTTGAGTTTATCGTTTTTTTAGAGTCTAAATAATTGCTAATTTTCAACAACCGACAAACGAAATGTTACTGTCGATTGAATTCCGTTACAGAATTTATTTATTTTTTGTTACGATATTTTCTTGCGAGTGAAACTGAGAGGTTATCGTAAAAGTTGTGAAACCTTAAATTTCCTTAGCAGCGTCTCGAACTGTGCAATGTCTATAGTCTTTCTCTTTACAAGATTATTTACGGAATTAATTTCATTTGATATAAGTTAGGAAATGTTGTAAAATTTCGTTATTCATAAATGTACATCAATATTTAATGTTACAACATTATTTTTTCAATATTATGAATAGTATAATTTATATCAATTTGATAAAGCATTTTAGGTTTTCAGTTGACTTGTTATTTATTATTGTTAATATATTATTCATCAGACTGTTGAGTGTTGCATTATCCATAATTCAAAAAAAAAATTGTTAACACAGTGTGTCTTTGTGAATAGGGTATAACCCACTTTCCGTTACCCAATGGATTTCCCCATGTAAAAAAGGTACCCTTAAACCGCGTAAAAGATCATTCCAGTCAAATAGACGATGAATTTGACCATTCCAATACCAAAATCCACAAGACAGAGAGAGACCATACAGATTTACAGATAAAGAGTTATTCATATATTGATAATTAATTTCATCCAAAGAAAATAGAAAAATTTAAAATTTCAACTTGCAAATGTGATCAGAGTTTAGGATTTAATTTTACTTTTTCATTAAAAATTCTTTATAAGCCTAGACATTGACAATTTTTTTAAGAAAACGGTTTATAAATAAAGATATAAATAATTTTTCCCATGATTGGGGTATATGTTATATAGTTTTTGATAAAGAGAACCAATTTTGAGATACTGAGTAACACATACATTATAATTTTGTATATAAATTCTCATTATATAAATACTTCATTAAAATTTGGAATTTAAGTATGGCTGTTTCCAATAAAATTGTACGCAAAACGCGGATAATGAAATAGTAGCAACATATTTAAGGTTTTTACCAATTGTTATATATTTGCTCTAAATCCCAACTAAGGAATAAATACACAGACGTTTTGTTAAATGTATCTAAATTAATGCATACATGAACCAAAGATTGACTACAAGTCTCGGTGATATTAATTTGAAATTAATCAATATTATTAATTATAAATGTACTAAGGCTAAAGCACAAATACAAAATTGTTGAATAAACACCAACACATCGTGCACCGAGCTAGTTGATAAGCAATATTTCCTAAATGATACAACTTTTTATTATTGAAATCTTTATAAATTACCAATTATTTCATCGAGAAAAAAATTTGAAGAAAACTGGTATACATTTTCAGTAAGATTTACGCGAGTTTGAATTGCATTTTATTTGATGAATCGCCGTTCCCGCACTCATGTCGCTCCTTACATGAAACCATTTAATCATTTTCAAGGATAAAATAGATTAATCTTCAACGTAACCATGTATAATTAACGGATGATCTGTCAACGCTTGATTTATTTGTGTATATAAAAGACTGAAAACTACAAAATTAATAGTATTTATGTGGTACGCATTACAATACTTTACACATAAAGCGTAGGAAAAGGATTTCAATATTCATGCAAATAAGTAGATACTAACTGTTATTGGAGTTAATTTCACGGCCTCATACTAGAATACGGTTATGGTTTTATGTTAATATATTATTGTATTTACTACAGAACTGTACATAAATGTAATATAGTCGGCGTTCGGTCTAGCGATTGGCAATCCGAGCATTTGTTCGGGGCGCCAAAAGAGGTGCCATTTTGTAATCAATTTCTACTATTATGAACAACTTTATTATCAATTTTCTATATTTTTTATGCCATAGGAGGCAAAAGAACAGGTGAGTCAGCGGATGTTAAGTGATCACCATCGTCCATAGACGATAACAACATCAGGGGAGTCGCAAGTGCGTTGCCAGCCTGTGTTTGAGGGAAGGGTGAAGGTAAAAGGAGGGAAACGAGGGGAGGTGGGCCTCCGGCACTCTCACTGGAAGAAACGCAACAATGTAAGCGCTGTTACTTCACGCCGGTTTTCTATGGGTGAGGTGGTACTACCCCGGACAAGCCAACCCCTTCATGCTGAAACCAGTAATAGCATCAGCTTGGCTCTACCACCTACAGGATATTATATTGTTACATTTTAAGTCCTATAGATTTTCGTAATAATGACTCCAAAAGGACCACTATAATGTCATAGAAAAAAAAACAAGGAACTAAAAAGCATAGTGTTTATTTACTAATTTATGTTATAATCAACATACACGTAGTTTGTGTGAGAATATGAAACAAAATTAATTTAGACATCGCATTTTCCTGTAACTATTAACGTGTGCCTAGGAGCCATACTGACAAATTTAAAAAACAAACTACTGCTTGATTTTGTTATAATTAATCCTTACATTTAAACCTGAACCGTACAAGCTACCTGCGTCACAATAGTATATAAACAAAAACTGAAGGTCACCAGAATTGCTGACCATTTTTAGTCGTAAACAATAGATAAGAAAGATGGGTCGGTCGCAATATCACCCTGGGATTTCTAGGAATTCATTACAAATAGCTATCGAGATCGGTGTAAGTCAGGAATCGCTATAGCCAAATGGATGTCACAATAAATTATGCCTTAGATTCGAGACCTGTAGATATAAAATTGCTAGAACAAAAAAATGATTATCACCGAAAGTCGTAATAAATAAAATGAATGGTATATTTTTAATAAAATTTTAATAATATGAATTGATTTATATTTAGAAAGATATATATAGCTTTATTTGGATTTATCTGTTACCCAAGATTTGATCATGTGGAATTTTGCAAAAAAAAATGGTCAATGTAAATGTGTATGTATATGAGACGCACGCGATCCTGGACACTTGATTCTTTTGCGTATTATATTTGCGCGGAAGTCTTTTTAATAAAAAAGTTACTCCTTATAACATCAACTATGTAAAAGTCAGTGAAAGTCCCGTCAAAATCTCTCAAGCCATTTTTGGAGATTAACCGGAACAAATTGAAAGACGATAACAATTTAAAAGATATTTTGTTTTGTTACAATTACCTTATATACTTTCATATCCATTTAGTAAAAAGTCGTTGTATTAACACTACAATTTTATTTATGTGTATCGAAAGCGATATGTTCTGTATAGTACGCACCTCGTGCACACATTTACACAAAAAATTTTTTTACTATATTCCACACGGACGAAATCGCGGGCGATAGTTAGTCTAAAATAAAAAAAGCTTAAGTTATTCCTTATAGCATTAGCTATCCGCCAGTGAACGTTCCGTTAAAATCGGTTCAACTGTTTTGGAGATTATTCGAAGCAAACTACAGACAGACGTAGGTTTTAAAAATGATTTTTGTTATTAGTACTGTATATACTTTCATAACATTCATTAGTAAAAGGATGTTGTTTTGACAATACATAAAGGCACATCAATTTTCTTTATGTGTATGGATATACCAAGGAGCGACAATTTCTTTTTCTTTTGTCCGGGGAGACGTAATCTCTAGATCAGGCATTATATTATGTACCGAAACTTATTTTATTAAATCATCAGTGAGATATCGTCGAGCTGATTCAAATTATATGCACTTTTAAGTAAACAATTATACAAATTAACAAATATAACTCCCGTAAGTTTAGACGAGAAATTCTTGTATATGTATAAGTTTATTTCTTCCATATCGAAAACGGCTCTAACGATTTTAATAAAAACTTTATATTATGATAAGGTTTTGCTTTTTAAGTTTATCTACATAGGTGTATTCCTGAATAAAAACGCGATTTTACAAATAATAATTCATTATCATATAACAACGTCTCGTAATTTTTTGTGGTACTTACATTGTTGCCAATTTATGACAAATTGGACTGATATCTAACAATGTCGTGAGATAGCGCTACACGCCCTTGCACGAAAATGTTCGGCTGACTTCCAATACCAAAAATGCAATTATTGTGTTAGGCAACTGAACGAAGTTCGATCGCTCGATATTATAGAATAGTTCGATATAAAAAAAGATTAAAATAATCTCTGTGCTAAGGCCAGAATGCAGAGGCAAAATATATAGTTATTAATAAACTATTTATTACTTGAAAGTTATGCGGGCTCGTCAGCCTTCATACAGATACCGTGCTACATTTACATAAAAGTAATTTTTCTCTCATTTTATCCTGTCGTACTTACCGCATTACATACGGCATAGCGGTACAACTATACCTCAGAATATATTTTTTTTCGAAATGACTACGCTATTGACCTAGCAAAGTCTTAACAGTTTCACCGGACTACTAAAGCGAGCGCTTAGGGCACTCAGCCGGCTTTATTTGACAACTAACTCAAGGGTGCACGGCACACCTCTGCTAGGGGTGTAGCCTGATACATGCGATTCGAGACCTATCGGAACTAACCTAAGCTAAGCTAACTATTCATACATATATGAGTTGTTGGAACATATATGTGTACCAAGCATACATACCTCAACAACTCTTATATATATTTCGTATCGGATGATAAACAAAATATAATTGATTACATGCAGAATGGAGATAGTTTACTGTAACCTTAATGCATTTAACAGGTTTTTATAACGCATAGTACACTCATTGTCTATAGACCCTTGCATATTTTTTTTCCAAATTTTTTGTATGCCATGTTTTTCAAGGGCCAGCTATTTGGGTTTTTACTCGAAGCGAAATGTATTATCTTGTAGTCTATTTATTTTTTAGCATGTTTTAAATACATTGTAGATTTTGGCGGATGATCATAACCTCAGTTGATAATAAATGATAATGTGGTCTTAATGGGTAATACGCTAACGAGGAAAAATTCCAATAGAGTGCTTGGTATTAAAAACTTGATATATGAATAAATTGAACTACAACAGATATTGTTAATCAATTTTAGTATTACTTAAGAGACACTAGATCCTTATCTAAAAAAATATATCACTACGTCTTCATTTTAAAGTAAATTCGAAAAGTATATTCTCTCTTCTATACATAAAATGCATTGTTGAGATAATAAATAACGCAGTGTTTAATAACAAACAACTAAAATATCGTCTGAAAATTTGGCCGTAATTATCACATTATTTATTAAAATATATCACATATATAATTGTAAATAGTTGACAGTAATTTAGAAGTATCTAGAACATAAGTATTGGTCGTACTTTTAATAGTTACTGAATTTCGATTTAATTTCATTGAAAATGAGTATTCGTAGTAGAATGATAACGTCACGCTGAAAAGCAATACCCTCTGTAAAAGGTAGGTTAAAAGAATATGCAAATTCTTTATAATAAAAACAAAAATATTAACAAACATTCAGTCACGAAACGATTGCGTTTAATCCAACACGTACTTCTATTGTACACGCGACAGATATTGTTTTAATTAAATATTTAAAATTGTTTTCAGTGTACATTTTGAAACGCATCCTTGACGTGTTACAATTGAATTGACCGTGTCATTGTCACATTTATTTGTACGTACAAAGCCCAGTTCAAACACACGATAAAACGTCTTGTGTAGAATCATGTCAACGAGTGATTTATTTATGACAGTGAAGCCCTTCATCTTAGCGCTCTCGAAGAATTGATCAGACATACATATATGTTTCTGGTAAACAGTTTCTTGCTACCTGTGCTTGGTTGATAAGATAATTACTGTATTGTCACATATTTTAATTATATACCTGTTTGTTTATTTATTCCAAATATTTTAAACATTTCTATTATATCTAATGTAATGCCTTTAAACGAGCAATTCTTGTATATTTTTATATTGTTATATATTCAGGATCTCGGAAACGGCATCAACGATTTCCGCGAAACTTAGTATGTAGGTGGTTTCGGAGACGATAAATCGATTTAGCTAGATTTCATTCATAGAATTTTTTTTATCTGAGTTTTCAGGCAATGTAAATATATAGCTAGAATATAAATCCGTCTAACCCTAGTTCGAATCCGAGCAGCAAACGAGATATCTTTTTTGATTTTTTTTTTTTTTTATAAAGAATGCTAATTTTGTGAGGCAAACCTAAAGGTTTATTTTAATTTA
>JACEII010000139.1:351379-475532 GCA_014332785.1 Antheraea mylitta
AGTGCCTTAAACGCTCGCCTTAGTAGTCCGGTGAAGCTGTTAAGACCGTGTTACGTCAATGGCGTAGTCAGTTCGGAAAAAAAAACAATACGTATCGTAACGGCATCTATTTTTAACTTTTATTAAAATGGATAATATGAAAGCCTTCCATAAAAACTTAATTAGGTGTGCCAACTCACATGCAGAGGTTGTTAAAGTTTTAATTGATCGCAGGTACACCAATATATATCACTGAAAACATGCAACAATAATAACATATAAGGGTGTCAGAAATGACGCAGGATAAGAAAATGAAGTAGATTGAATGCAATTGCGTACCGGTGACAAAGTCAGCGATGAAATTGATAGTGTATACACTTGAAAACTGACATTATCGGAATGAGGAAAGGAACGGTGAGCTGTTTCTATTACGAAAATCTTATCAATTTGTTTCGAATGTTTCAATTTTGTAACAAATAGTACGCTTCATTTACTTTATCTGACACACAACTTCTGAACAATTGTTGAATATAATAATAATTATAGAAACTTCAGTCATAATATAAAAGCGTAAATTACGTGCGATCACAACTATGAATAAATTTCTTGAACAAAACTTACATCTATATATATATATATATACATATAATGAGAATGTAAATCTAATGGGTCTGTCCTTTTTTGATTTTCGTGAAAAATATTGGTACAGGTTTTTAGTATAAGGAATAAGTAGTAAAATACATTACAATCATTTTTAGAAGTTTATCTGTCTATCTGTTTATATAAACGCGCATTACTGCTAAATTCTGAGGTCACAAGAAAATCATAAAGCATATCCTCTAGTGTAAGTCTCTGTTTCATTAGTTTCGAGCCACTATATCAAAAGTTATCGTAATTTATGTGAATGACGGTTCGAGTTAAGTACGAGAGAAAAGTAGATAAATAAATGGATGAATATATTAAGATGGTTTTTTAGTCACTGTTTTTATACATTGGGTTTTACGCGGATGAAGTCGCGGGCACAGCTAGTACTTAATATTTTTGACACGAGTAGAAAATATAGGTTTTTAAGTACATTCCGCGTCAAACTTTTTGACCGCTTGGAATATAGCTGCACAGAACACAAATTTAGATATAAATAAGTATTATATTATAAGATAACATCAACAGAAGTTAAGAATTAAAATGTATAATTTTTGACGATATAAGTGAAACTTTTTTCCGATCATAGGCATTTAACTGACAATTTTAAGAAAATTATTCGGTTTAGGGTATTAAAATCGCGTTTTTAATCGTAACTTAGTAATTGGAAAATGAGAATGATTATAGGAAAGTAATAGCAGAAAAGATACCCAACTATAAATTTTTGTTTTTATTTTCGTATTACAGTACAAAATACATAATAAATACAATCATTCAGATGTCAGACGAACGTTAAACAGTCAGTACAATTTTATGTAAGCTACTGAATAATTTTGAATTGAGCACTGGGCCACTATTAAGCTGCCTGCAGTAAAGTGACATGCAATAGATGGGTAAAAAATTTAAGCCGATGAAAAAAGCTTCGATTTAGTAAATGTCAATTTAAAATTCCTTTTATTTTAACTTTGTTTTGTGTTATACTTTTGACGATATTATGTGTAACGAACTTACAACTATATTCTGAGCAGCCAAAAAAAGTTTGATAACTATTGTAACAATAACTGTCGAGTTTGTTTTACTAAACACTAATAAAAACAAGAAATACCATCTGAGACTATGAAATAGTATACTCCATTACTTATAATTTGTATTGTAAATGATCTGAAAATAGATAAATACTTGCAATAAAATCCGCAAGTCATTATAACGCATAAAGTACAACAATTATTTTAAACTATCGTAGCTCGGTCACACGGCCATTACGTATTTTCATTCACAAAACTTCACTGTCATCGTTAATTGTATACACTTTAACAACGTATAATAGAAGTGACACGTGACCACAGTTAATATAGACTGCGTTCCAGTAAACGCTCACAACGCACACGCTCGCAACCTCGTTTTTTCCCGTTCCACTTAATCTCGAGCGTTACTATTGGAACGCATTTATGGTTTTTTTTTTCGAACCGACTACGCATCGACCTAGCAAGGTCTTAATAGCTTCACCGGACTACGCATTTATGAGTGTTTTGAGCCCTCAAATAAATAAATAATAAAAATGGCGATCTAGAAAAAATAAAGCAAAAGTTTTAAGAGGATATCAAAACTTAATTTACATATTTCATTTAAGTATTTCAATACAATATGTTATTTACTTTGTAATTCTTTACTGTATCAAATAATAACATTTTTACGATCGCCATCTTTATTGATAATCCCGCCCATTTTTTCAACGCTCACATCAACCCACCTCCAGACAGGGAGCGTCGTGAGCTTCACGTGAGCGTATGTTATGACGTCATTCAATGGCGTTTTCGGCACGACCGCAACGATCGCGGTTGTCTAGTGGAACAGCAAATAGGCTATTGTGCGCGTTGTGAACGTCTTCTGGAACGCGTCCATACTAACGTGCAAATGTTACTAGAATCCCATTTTAAATGTTATCAGTAACTCCTTTTTTATCGAAAAAAAGTCATTAAAAACATTGTAAAACCTGCATGTTCTTACCGAAACATGTTTTTATCGAAAAAAAGCATGTTTCGGTAAGAAACATTCTTTTTTCTTTCTGCATGTTTTTATCGAAAAAAAGTCATTAAAAACCTGCATGTTCTTACCTAAGTATATTATTATTATCTATACTAATATTATAAAGCTGAAAAGTTTGTTTGTTTGGTTGAACGCGCTAATCTCAAGAACTACCGGTCCGATTTGAAAGTTTCTTTTAGTGTTAGATAGCTCATTTATATCTTATATCTATATTATATATCATCACGTTAAAACCAATAGGAGCGGAGCACTAATGAAGAATGTCTCAAAATCGGGCTATTTTTAGAGCATCCGCTGCGTGTCAGTGTCAGTATTATATGCGTTGCCATGGTAACATGATAACATTCTATCGGAAATATTATGAGGGTTTATTTTGTGTTCCTGTTCAAAAGTTTATTCTACGTTATTTTTAATTCCAGTTTTTGATTATACGTAATACGTTGCTATCGCTAACATTTTTAAAGTCTATTTTGTGCTACTATTCTAAAAGGTTAGTAGTAATAATATTCGTCCATCAATACAGGCGAAGGAATTAATCCATACTGCCAATATTGAAGTTGTCAATATAGGTAGTTCTTATGTATTCTCTACCCAGGTTTCTTCTATGTCTAAAGTTATTGTAAAGGTCAAGCGCCAAATGTTCTATATAATATTTCGTAAATTTTTATCTTCCTAATTTTCAAGACCTCAGAATACATGCTCCGTGGTATTATTTTTCATTCATTTCACTTATGCACAATAAACAAACCATATTACATATAACGCCACCAATTTAACACAATATAGAGTCAAATAACACAAGATTATGAATAAAATATAAGATCCCCTACATGACAGACTGAAATCCCGCCAAAAACTCCTCAAAAAGGTTATTCTACGTTAGTTTTGTTCCCAATTTTTGGTTCGTGATATATTACGTATTATAAGAATAAAGTGTGTATATATAATATTAAAATAAATACTTTTTGATGAATGCATATATCTGCGGTGCTACAAATATCAACATTTTTTTTTAATTCTGTCAATATGTCAGTTTGTTTATTTGTTCCGGGTAATCTTCGAAACGGCTGGACCTATTTGAAAGATATTTTAGAGATGACCACGCTATTGACCTAGCAAGGTCTTAACAGCTTCAACGGACTACAAGTAATATTTGAACGGGAATTTTACGGGCAAATAACTAACTAATTAGCTGTTTTATTTTAAGCTAACGGGTTCAGCAGACGATACCCGCCCTGATAATAAAACAAACTATACCCAAACCTTTCCCAAGAATCATTTTATATATTGGTAAAAACGGCATGAAGATGCGTTCTGTAGTTTTTGTTCTTATCGCAAACAGACATATAGACAGACGTGGAACAGGACTTTGTTGACACTATGTTATTCGTGCATTCGTATGTGTGAAATTGACCAAAAATATGTTGTTCACTGTAAACATGCGCGTGTGACATACATTGTAATGGACTCCAAGAATAAATATAATTGAAAGTCATATGTTTATATGTGATTTAAATTATAGCAAGGTATATTAATAACTTGATTATATCAACAATATGGACATAATTATATCTACATAATAAAAGATTTGACACATATTGTATGATAATGTATAGATTAATATTTTCATTACTATCTTATATATTATAAGTGAGCACTGAGTGTGGTATATAGTAGTTTAAAGTTCCAGTTATGTGGCTGATGATAAATCCCATCCCATTCGATACACTATTAGTATTCACATATATAATGTACTTGTTACCTGTTACTGTAGATGATGTGCGTGTCATAATTACAAATATTTTTAAAAGAGTATTATTGTTATTTACACATCTAATAACAATTTTAAATCCATTTAATATATTCATAAAACGCGTGCGAAGCCGCGGGAAACAGCTAGTACTTATAATAAAATTGTAACAAGGCCATATCTGCACATTAAATATATTTTGAAAATTATAATCGGTGTAGACTTTGTTATCCATATAGAAACCAAAAATAATATTTTTTGTTTGTTTTTTGTCTGTCACCTATCCCTGTGAACACGTATCACTTCGAAAGTACTGAACCAATTTTGACGAAACTTAACACAGTGATAACTAATATTATAAAGTTACATCTAGACCCTCTAGACATCTAGACATCTTGTCCCATAAAACGCAAAGTATTGTCCAGGATAACGGACGAAAGTAAAACATTTGTAGTTAAATAAATTCTTGACTAACTTTGGTAAATTTTCTTTGCGCTATATAGCAGACAGATTGGCAAAAATTTAAGCTATATTTCATCTTCTCATGATTCTTTTTACATTCCGCCAATATACGTAGGTTAGTTTTTATCATAATTGTTCTAAGTTTATATTAAAAGATTTTTCAGATACCTACAGGGTATATGTTTGAGCGAGTCCCTTGATAGTTTAGATTCACAGCTGGAAACGGTAGGTGTCATAATCAGATTTTAGGTTTATTAAATTTTTTGCGGTTAAAAATACAATTGAGAGCGGTGATAACCGACTTGATGCAGAGAAAATGGCACGGGTCAGCTTGTTGTTAATAAAAAAGATTAGTTATATATAATACGTTAAAGCTATATTGTGTATTCAAATTACACCAAAAGAGAAATTATTACTATATAATACAGAAAGGTAACGAAAGCCGACTACAAACTTTTTTTTTCAACGAACCGCAGATGTATTTATTATTTAAATATTACACCACTCACTTCAATAAAAATGAATCCAACGTCATATCGTATGTTAAAATTCATCAACTCATTTATTACAAAAGATATAGATACATACCTAAATGCATACATACACTCGAAAAACATTACCTCCTTCTTTCGGATAAAAAGGTCAGCATAAATGAATTTATATGCGGATTAAATAATAAAAGAGGGTAGTCAACTAACTACGATGTGAAATTGACAAGATGCTATTGAATACAGTGCAAAATTTGATATATGTGTTAAATTTTAAGTATTCCCAATTGCGTTTTTAAGTTTCATATAAAATAATACAATACCGTTTATAATTGGCACTTAAAAAATAAAAAAAATTGTTTGTGTGTGTGGTGCAGCTGTTAACAATTGTATTTATACGTGGATTGTTATGTTCCAAACACGATTTAAACGAGTATATTATATTATTTAAAGTAGAAATAAATATGGTACTCGGTGAGAGAGTTAAGAGAGTGCTGAGTTTTAACAAGCCCATTTTATCAGTTAAGTATTTCAATTAAATATTATGTTCTAATCTTCATAATAACTGTATATCTTTTTTTTTCGAAATGAAAACGCTGTTGACCTGGAAAGGTCTTTACAGCTTCACCGAACTACTGAGGCGAGCGCTGAAGGTACTCCGCCGATTTGGATGTTTGGGCGATTAACTCAAGGGTGCACGGCACACCTCGGCTTGGGCTGTCGCCTGATTTGTGCAAAATTCGCGATCTATCTGAGCTAACCTAAGCTAAGCCATCTAGATATACGTATATGAGTAAGTGAAACATGCATGTGTACCAAGCATGCGTGAACAACTCCTATATGTATTTTGTGTCGGAAAAAATCCTCTAAACTATATAGGATAGGATAGGATAGGATCTGTGTATCAATATCGGGTGTACAGAGGTTAACTTTTAGATGATATTGTTGAAAAATTGAAAATATTGAAATTAACCTTTGCTCTGTTTATTTACAGGTTTAGACTTTTTAGAGCATGGAGCGGACTTCGAAGCCGCTATCTCAGCGACAGGTAAGATTATATTGCTGTATTAATTATCTTCCTACGCCCCAACTGGCTGTTTTAGAAAACAATGCGAACACAGTGAACAACATTTTAATCTTTGGGGAAATCTTTGAGCCCTGATATGAAATTCTACTTCACAAAATTAATGTTCTTGACATTTATTACTTGGGCAATATTTGATTTTAAATGTTACTCGAAATAGATTTTTATTATGTTTATTCCTCTGACACTCTAGTTAGTCTGAATGTTTTGATGTTTTTGAAATGTTGAATATTATATTGTACATATACGAACTCATTTTAGATACCTATGAGAGTGATATTGAATATTTATATGTAAAATAAAGAAGTAAAAGCATAAAAAAAATTACTAACACTCGACAACTGCTTCATTAATATAGTTGATTTAAAAAGTTTCATAGTTTTTGCAGTGGGTTATTTTTTATTTTATAATAATTCTGCTATCGAAGTGAAACTTTTTATCGGAGGGCTTTGAAATTCTGATCTGCAACCTTTTTGTGTGATGATAAGTAGTGGGGTTAAACACTGTGTCGGGTAGAGTGTTGGAAACACCGGTGCTCGTCCGATTACCGAAATTAAGCAAGGTCGGCCGCGGTCAGTACTTATATGGTTTATCTGGGAACACCGAGTGACGTTAGATTTTTCACGTTTCCATGTAATACAAAAGTTTCACTTCTATCGTGTGTCTTTACGACACACCCTGTTTTATTTCAAAGGAAAGTTATAACTGAACAATATAGAGTAGATCAATAGTACTATTTTCCAGTACTCTATATTTAAGTGGAACATGTTTAAATTTAAATCTACCGAATCTTAACGTTAGTTAACTTATGAGTTTCGTAGATAAAAGACAATAGACGCGCAAACAATAGGTACTCGATGAAGCACCAATAACGATAACAAGTTTGACATACCTATAATATTTCCTGTATCTATATACAATTTAGTTATACATAGATTGCATTGTTTACATCTAACCAACACATTGTTTTATTTTTAATTGATGTACTTAAAAAATCGTTAATATTGCCCCGTGATTAGTTCAGTCGTAAACAAGCAAATTTGAAGAACATAGAAAGAGTGAGATGAATTCTTATTTAGGGAATTAAAAAAGAATGAATGTTACTGATAACAGATCCTTGACAAAAGCCTTTATTATTAAAATTATCTAATAAGCTACCATTCTTAATTAAACTTTTGGTCTAGATATTCCATAAAAGACGAGAGTATCAGAATTGTAGAAAATCATATATGTCGCATCATTAAAATAATATAATATATATAGAAAATTACATATAATTGGAGTATTAGGAATATACAAATGTATCAAGGCTAAATTCCGTAATTTTTGAACATATTTTGATTTTTTTACTAGCAGCCATAGAGGGCTAATATTATTTAAGTTATATATTACGCTTTTACATAGAGACCAAGTAATAATGATAAATTTAATAGAAATTATATGTAGACTGTCAAATGTTTAATTGGGGTAAGTAGTGATAACATTTTTTTACAATTGAAACGTAAAAGACAGCTCTTAATTACTCCAAATAAAACATAGAGTTTCCATATAATAATACAAGTATTTTCCTTTTTTTACATTGTCTGGGACCTACCTTCCGCGTAAATCGAGGGATAAGTGTACTAATTAAGATTACTAAATGAATTAAAATTGTTATTATTACAGGCTTCGGTCGCTTCCACTTCTGCCTGCTGGCTGTCACCGGACTGATCTATGCTAACACCGCTATTGGCATCACTATAGTGTCGTTCGTACTTCCCGCCGCGACATGTGACTTCCGTATGACGTCCGCCGACAAGGGCTGGCTCACCGCAGCCCCTATGTTAGGTAATCATACCGTTTGATTACTTTATGTGTTAGGAAAATAGTTCAAGGGTACGCCCACGTAGCATGAAGTGATCGCTACTTATACCTATCATTTCAGCAACTAATTCCAAATGTGACTAAATTTGAACAAAGTTAAGCTGAACAGCTTTTCGTTTTTTTACATACTCTTTTTTATATTGACCACAATATCATTTAATGTTAAATGACTATGTTTATATTAACCTAAAAGGAAACTCCCATAAATGCGACAGATTTCCGACTTGAAGCTTGATTTTCAATATACAATGTAATAAAGTAGATTTAAATAGATAGCTACTATATAAGGGTACAGGATTTCTTAGGAAATTAAAAATTCCTAAACCAATCATGCAATCGATTCATTTTTATTGTTTACTTTATTCGTTGTTATTATGTAATGTAATTATTGAGTTTATTAAGGTGTGTTAAGATAAATTACTTTTTAAAATATTAATTGGTCAAATACTGTGTAGAACTTTGTTTTTTTAAATTAATTTGAAATGTGAGTCACATTTTGAAGGTATATTTTTTGGTTTTAAGGTATGGTTCTCGGTTCATATTTCTGGGGTTGTTTGGCTGACACAAAGGGACGTAAAATCGTGCTCGTATCAGCTCTGTTGGTCGACGGCACAGTTGGTATTATTTCCTCGTTCGTCCAGATCCTACCAGTCTTCATGGCCTGCCGATTTATTAACGGTTTTGCGTAAGTAATACCTTTTTAATACCACTATCCAGTTGAAAATCTCCAAACATCTGTAAATAATTTTTTTCACTTGACGTAAAGCAAGTTAAATAATTAGAAATCATTACAGTTTAATCTTTATTATTTAAAACATAAACATTAACCGTGTTATTAGAAAAAATATAAATACCCATTGAATTCTTACTTTAAAAAGTTTCATCACAAAAGAGTGTCTCTCTTGTTTACAGGTGGACATTATTTAAATTTATATATTCTCTAACACTTGTCTAAGTTGACAGTTCTTCTGTTATTGTTTTTTTTTATTTGCCGGCAAAAGATATTTCGTATGTAATGCAACGTTCTTAAATGATAAGATCAAATTGTACGAACGCTATTCAGAGTTGCTAACATAAAAAACTTAAATCACTTGTTTAGCTAGGGACCGCTTGGAAACGGTTTTGTAATAAAGTATTTTAAATAAGACTTCAGCTAGATTTAAAATTTTGGGCAATGTTTAGTAGAACTCGTGTTACACACACGTTTAATTTTAGTTTTTGTAATAAGACCGATTATGTCCGTAGAGAAAAATCAGCATTTGACAGTAGAAATACGTCTAAGATTCTACAACGATTTACTTCAAATAGAGTCACAAAAAATTCGTTTGATTATAAATTAAAAAAACGATTTAATTTGAATTTTAATTCACCTAACGATTATTGTTAAACTTATAATAACGAAGACATTTATTAAGCCTTAGGTTTTTACTGATATAAATTTCATACATAGAAGAATAATCTTATCATTTCTCAAAAAGTAAAAATATTACACGTGATTTCCGCAGGAAAACGTTTAAAAATGGAAATAGGGTAAATTACGATGATAATTTTAATAATAATTATATAGTAATAACCATTCATTTTAAAACCCATATATTCTCTTTAAAAACATATTATATCAGAATTTATACATTTTCCACAAGTGTCCTTTTTACTGGAATTAATTAAGAATATTTCTCATAAGTTAATATAGATCAATGTTCTTGTTTTAATGTTCAGAGTTGCGGGTGCTATGGGTATCTGCTTCCCATACCTTGGCGAGTTCCAGCAGACAAAATACAGAGAAAAGATCCTCTGCTGGATGGAAATGTTCTGGACTTTAGGAGTTATCTTGTTGCCTTGTAAGTTATATTTAATTTTGAAACACACTCGTATTTAATTTTTATATCATTTAAATCTTATATAACAATTAAGGTTATTATTATTTGGGAATAAATTACTACTGAAGATAAGCGACCTTTAAACTTAAGAATATTATTTTTCATAAATTAATCCTATTAAAGCAATCAGGCATTAATAAAAAAAAGTTGAATCAAGAAAAATAATGATATACTCAACTATAACTTCATATAATTTATGTTATTTTTCACAGTAATCGCGTGGGGCATTATTCCTATCCAAGGCATTCGCGTCGAAAGCGGTAGCTTCTCATATGACTCGTGGAATTGGTTCGTAGCAGCTTGCGGTGTACCTTCACTATTACTCGGTTTTTGGTTGTTCTGGTTCCCCGAGAGTCCCAAGTTTATGATGGAATGCGGTGATTATGACGACGCTCTTAAATGCCTGAAGAGAGTATACAGACTCAACACTGGAGATGATCCTGATAACTATCCTGTAAGTATATTTGTTTTGAAATGACAACCTCTCTAGCCCCGTTAAGATTTCGAACTCAATGAGACGGAAAAGCGACATTAAAAAGGAAGCAAACATTTATAGGATCTAACGTACGAGAGAATGCGATAGAATACATTATACAGTGTTTTATATCGATCCTGTCATTGTATATTGCGCTACCTAATAGGTAATCGTTCTGGTACAAGCCGTGGACTACATATCACGAAGCCTTGGAAAGGACGTTATAACCAGCGTGTTGTAGTTAAAATGTATTTTTATGTAAATATTTTGTATGGTCACACTTTTAAGGCATGTAATCTACCTACTGGAAACTTTTATTATTAGCCAGTTATGTGCGTCAGTTTTCTTATATATATCTTTTGTATTTTTGCCTTAGATTAAGAGTCTGAAAGAAAAAGTACGAACAGTCTCCGTGGCATCACAGAATTCGCAAAAATCTGTACGTAGTCTCAGCATGCGTAAACGTAAGGACCTGAAGAGATTGTTCAGCGAAATCTGGACCCAGACCAAAGCTCTGTGCAGACCACCATACCTTAAATACACTGTCCTCACCTGTCTCATCCAGTTCGGACTAACGACCAGGTGAGTTAATATTTGAAGTCACTTTAAATTGGTGTTTAGGTATATAAAACGGTGACAGTTATTATTATATCTCAATAAATTAATTATACACGCTTAATTGCTGTATCAGTTAATCTACTTTTTAATACTTATCAAGTTTTATTTAAAATATAGCAATAATTTAATTGTTCTGGTAACTTTGTAGAAGTTACTCAGGGTTTTCACAGCGTCGCGTACTAGTATTTTGTGTAGGTACATAGAAAACATTCTTTTTTAATTTTAAAAATAAATTAAGATATTATTGTTACAAATAACTTAACCTGTGAGGTACAATCATTTGAAACAAAATGCAGTAGCAGTTTTGTTATATTACGTTGCATAATTGGTATTAATTAATTGCTGGGATAGCATAATAGTTGTTACCTGCGCCTAACTTCCTGGTACCTATGACATTTTCTAGGAAAGAGCCTGCTGTGTCTAACTATGAACTATGAAATATTAACTATGAACTAACAGTTTAACCTAGATAAAAATTGGACTGTCTTTTACTTTTTAATAATAATTGTCATTACTATTAGACATCATATTCGCGACTGAAGCTATTTAGACGTTCTTAATCTCTTCAGGCGTTAAGGATATTAAGCCTAGACGAACAACAATTTCATAAGTTTTGTTACATTTCAGAATGAGCTAAATTCAATTTTAATCATACATATAACATTTAATTATTTAAAGATTTCCGGTTTTTATACATTGAGTACGAAGTTCAAGTTTTGCCGTGGATAAGAGTTTTCTTTTTTTAGGATCTACATGTAAAAAATTTGCAGATTTTGAAAAATAACATAAAATATTAGAAATAGCTAAAATTGGATTCAGCTTATTTTGAAATGTAACGATATATATGAATAGATTAGTCTACAAATATATTTCTTTATTGCAGTTATTACACTCTTATGATTTGGTTCCCCGAGTTGTTCAACCGTTACGAAGAGTTCGAACACCGTTTCCCCAACACCTCGGCTTCAGTTTGCGACGTATCCAGCATTGTAGTCTCCGACGAGGCCTCCACCGACCCCTTCGACTGCGAGAAGACTATTGACCAAAGTGTATACATGCACACTCTTATCGTCGGTCTCGCTTGTATCCCAACTTCTTTGTGGCTTCCTCTCTGCGTACACAAGCTTGGCGCCAAGTTCTTCCTTAGTAAGTTTATTTTTTTCATCTAAACCAGAAAAGTAACAGTACCACCAAGCAGTATTACCAAATCAAGTCCCATTCATTTTTGCACTGGAAATTTCTCGTTTCAATCATCAACATAATATTTTTACGTTCTACTTTACTGTATTATATAATAACTTTTTCTCTCGGCTTCACTCACGTTAAGGAATGAATGAGAATTTTACTGTACTTTTGAGTTTGTACACTTGTAAGCTTAATGCTATAAAGTGTTCTCTTCCAGCTAACCTGTAATGTTTCCAAAAATAAAAGTTTTCTAAGTAATAGAAAATGGTATTTATATACGTTGATGTAGATTTAATCTATATTTTGGGAAACGGCACATTTTTTATAAATAAAAGATAACATACTTTACTGTCTCTTTGAAAATTTGTATGCAAAATTCCATGATGATCCTTTGAGAAGTTAAGACATGAAAAAGTAACAAAGAATCTCGCATTTGCATTTAAAATAATAGGTCTTTACCTGTTAAATTGCCGTTCTTCAGTACTGGCCATTTCAAATTAAAATAATTTTTGTATGGCTAAGAATTCTAATTTCAAATTAATGTTACTTTAAAAACATCGAATTCTTTTTCCAAAAGCAGTCATTTGTTTATTGATTAGTTAAATTTTCATCTCATTTCAATGTTTTTGTCATCATGGATACTTTAAAAATTTGAGTAATTATGGAATATGAGTACCATCGTGGCAGCGACACGGCACAAGCGGCACGCAACATCAACGAAGTTTACGAGCTAACACTACAAACCAACGCACAACCTGTTATTGGTTTGCTCGCTTCCGTTCTGAGAATTTCGACCTGAAAAATGAACCTCGCGGTCGTCCGAAGACTTTGGTCGACAATGACGAATTAAAGGCGATTGTGGAAGCTGATGATACACAATCTACGGCTGAATTTCGACGTTAACGTCAAAACAATATTGGTCCATTTGCGTCAAATTGGCAAGGTAAAAAAGCTTGACAGATGGGTGCTCCACGAACTCGATGATCGCCAGCGCGAAGTACGCGTCGAGACGTGCCATGCACGGCTCAACAGACACCCAAATGAAGGAATTTTGAACCACATTGTTACCTGTGATCAAAAATGGATTCTGTTTGAAGTGACCGGTGCTCCGTGGTACATTCGGAGAATCGATCTCCATAGAGACCTAGAGATCCCTTCTATCTGGGCGTACGTAAAATCACTTACGATTAGTTATTTTGAAAAAGCCGCGAATCATCTCAATCCGTTAGTGGTATCCGCCGCAAACTATGAACCCGTACTTAACGATGCGTGTTATAAAAGACGTCCGCGATGCATTTTTACCGACCCTCCTGATTTAATCACGTCAGCGAACGATCAGTACCAGCCTGTCCCTCGAAACAGAGCGTGCTCACGCCCACGCCCGCGTAACCACAGATCACGCCGCCGTGGTCTGGGGCTAATTTCGCTCCCGCACACCCGATTAGGCCTCCCACGGCAGCGGCTCAAGCCTATGTTCAATCCCTCGGTAGGGAGCCCTTGAGTGCGTTACTTGCGCGATACGGTGACACACAAATATACATCACCGCTACAACACTACACAATCACCCCCACACACGTGCACGCCTACACGCTTACACATGAAAGTGGAAGGGCTTACTTTTTTTTCGCTTATCGAACTGGAAAACTCTCAATTTTCCGATAATAAATATATGGGGGAGTTGTTGAGGCGCGTATGCCTGGTACACATATACGTTTCAACAACTCACACATACATGAATAGTTAGCTAGGTTAGCTAAGATAGGTCGCGATTTTGCATGCAACAGGCAACAGCCAAGCCGAGGTGTGCCGTGCACCCTTGAGCTGGTTGCCATAATAAAATCGGCTGAGTGCCTTATGCGCTCGCCTTAGTAGTCCGGTGAAGCTGTTAAGACCTTGCTGGGTCAATAGCGTAGACATTTCAAAAAAAAAAGATTCTGTTTGATAACCGCAAGCGCTCAACAAGTTGGTTGGATCCTGGTTCAGCACCTAAACAATGCCTTAAACAAAATCTTACCCCTAGAAAAGTGATGGTCACTGTTTGCTGGTCTAGCGCCAGTGTGATTCATCACAGCTTCTTACCAAACGGGGTGAGCATTACTGCAGATGTGTACTGTGAATAAGTAAACACAACAATGAAGAAGCTGGCACATCTCCAACCAGCATTGTTCAATCGCTCGTCTCCGCTGCTCTTGCACGACAACGCGCGACCTCATACTGCACAACAGACGGTCTCCAAGTTGCAAGAACTGGGGTTGGAAGTTCTCCGTCATCCACCCTACTCACCAGACCTTGCGCCTGTAAACGACTACTTATTCCAGAATTTGGATAACTTCTTGGCGGAAAAAAATTCAATACCCGAGAGGCAGTACAAAATGCCTTTGAAGAATTTATTGCCTTCCGTCCAGCTGATTTCTTTAAGAAGGGCATCAATAACTGCATTGGCGAAGATGCATTAATAGCATGGGTGATTACTTCCATTTTTTTTCATAAAAAACGGCAATTTCATAGGTAAAGACCTAATATTAGTACGGATTACGTCAACAGCCTATAAAGAAAGGATTCTGGATTTATGTATATCGAATTTAATTCAGAATTATATAGGCAATTTCACTGTTTTATAAGGTTCTCCATTTCGAACACTTTCAGTATGAATGTCGTACTGATAACACGTAGGTGCTAAATTGAACTCAGTTATCAGTTCCTTTATATTTTGTGTGTTGTATTAAAATTTATAATATTTTCCTAAAATGAACAAACACTAATGGTATTTAATAGTTTTCAGTTTGGGTTTCGCCGGCGTAGTGACTGTCGGCCTCTACTACGTGCAGAATTCAACTCAGAACTTGGTTCTGTCTTGCATCTTTGAAGCCCTCACCTCGCTCGCCATCAGTCTTGTGTTCTGCGTACTCGTCGATTTGTTCCCTACAAACCTTAGGTACCTCTTTTTTTTATAATGTGAAACAATCCGCAAATAACCCAGTCTCTGTGATTTTATGATAAACAATTATCGGCTTACTTCACTGAGCGTTAAAAAGTATCCCAATATATTTGTGACAAATGTCGTTAAAATCTGTCCAACCGTGTGACCGTAACTCAATGGAAGATTTTCAAATTTTCAGTATACTAATATTAGTCCACGTCTTTGTACGTGTAAATAATAACAAAAACTAAATAGAACATAACTTGTAATAACTGTAAGTTTTATATCAGTAAAAGAATCCCTAAGATCAGATTAGTAGTTCTATAGAATATGTACGACAGACGTATTCACTGACATTAAAAAATATATATTTACTTACTAGAATATTTTACACCTAGTTTATCCTTTTGTTTAACGTTATATCCTCATTTCATGTAATGAAGTTATGCTTTTCCAGAATGTTGTATAGGTTAAAATGATATAGAATGCCTACAACAGACGTATTTACTGACATCTGACAAAATCGTTTTTATTAACCAGAACACTTTACGCCTCTTTTATCCTTTTGTTTGAGATTATATCGTAATTGCATTTAATGACGTTATGCTTTTCCAGAATATTCTTTCTATACATTGAAATGTATTCTGTAGAATACCTACAACCGACGTATTCACTGACATTTGATAAAGTTGTCTTTACTAACCAGAACACTTTACTCCTATTTTATCCTTTTGTTGATTATATCCAAATTTATTATGATGACATCACACTTTTCCAGAATGTTCTATAGACTGAAATTTATCCTCAAAAGAGAAAGAAGATTATTATATACCGATAATAATAATTAATGACTACTTTTAGGGTAATGGCAGCAGCGCTTTCCCTGACTGCTGGTCGAGGCGGTGGTCTCATTGGAAACTTGTCCTTTGGTTACCTCATCGATCTTGCTTGTGTTGTACCCATAGTGGTGTTCTCAGCATTCTTATTCAGTGAGTATAGTTTTAGTATAATTATACATTAGATCTCCCTTCATTATACTAGTTTTGGTGCAATGTTGATTACAATTAGTAATATTAATCAAATATTGGACTGTTATATATGCCAAGGTTACCTAGTTTTTGTATTGTTTAAATAACGGATTACAGTATTCAAACAGACTTTTCAAATCTAATATGAAACAAAAAGTAATTAAGTTTATATATTCTAATGTTTGTAATCTTTGTGATTTCATTGTAACGTGTTCTTTTTTTTTGTTGGTCCATACTTATAACACATATTTTACACGAACCTAGGATTATTATTTATTTTAAAAAAATGTTTAAAGAGGTGATAAATTTACACTGAAACTTTTAAGCACTATGATCAATGTAATGTATTTTTACCTGTAAATCAGACAACACATAGTTATGTCCCTTGCTAAGGCCCAGTCATCTTCAATTTGGGTATAAAATTTTATAATTAATTGGGAATAAATACTGAATGAATTGTTATAATGGAGAGCTAACATAAACATAAAATACAGTATGAAATTATCCAAATGGAACCCCAACTTTAATTAAATAAATAAAATTAATCTTTTCATATTTCAGTTGCTGCAATACTTTGCTTCTTCTTGCCAAAGACGGGACAAGAAGCCCTAGACTAAAACATCAATTCCGTACTTAATAAAACAAATTAAATAGTGTAATTAGACTATACGAAGTAGAAACACAATTGATGGAGTGGTTGTAAATATCATTTAGGATGTAAATATTGAGGACAAGTATTATTTATTTATTGCGCCGCGTTTAGATACTTATGTCAATGTACGCAATCGTTACCGTTTTGTTGTGATTCAGTTTACAAATGTACGTAAGGATAAATGAAAATAACAGTATTTTAGTGTTGACTGTGTAATATAATTATTCTATTAAATTATTATTATTATTAAAGGTTAATTTGCCTTCCAAATACTTATAATATTGTTTTATTTATATACCATTACTAGCTTTACCCGCAGCTCCGCACGCGTTTTTAAAAATGGTATTAAAGAAATATAAAATTGTGTGACCATGTACAATTATAGAAACGCTCTTTAAAACAACTGTAAATACGACACGCACGTTACTGAAAGTAACATGTAGCGTATACATTAGATATCTAAATACTAACAGTGTATTAAATGAGGTTTATCATCAGCAACATATTTGGAACCTTAACCCACCATGTAACTATCTCAGTGCTTACTTACACTGTATTACGAACTAATGAAACAATAACTTCAAATATTATTATAGAGATTTACATTTAATATACATTGCTATAATAATTTCGATTTTGTGACTATACAAAACATAAACCGCTTGTATGTTCTGCAAGAAATTTTTTATGGAACTCTTTAAGTAATACGTTTATGGTTTAAAATCTTATTGTAATATCGAATTGAGGAATGTAGTGGTAATGTCGAATTGCAAACAATATACTGATATTTATTTCTTGGATTATTAAAAATAAAGAATGATTTGAAATCTTGCTAATGCAGACCAAGTCGCAGGTAACTGCTAGTCTACAATAGAATAACCTCAATTACTTTTTATAGGGTTTACTATCTATCAGTGAAAGTCCCGCGAAAACAGGTCTCACCGTTTTGGAGAAAGCACTGTCAGCAAAGCCACGGTTAATAGTATAAACTAAAATTGCCTAAATTACTTTATATGAGGTTAGTCAGCTATGTGCCAGTGAAATTCTCATAACGATTGGTCTTACCGTTTAGGAGATAGCACTGCGGGCGAAACCATGATTCACAGCTAGTATAAACTAAAATTGTCTTGATTACTTTTTATAAAGTTCGCTATCTACCAGTAAAAGTCCCGTGAACAATGGTGTAACCGTTATGGAGAAACCATTGTGGGCGTAGTCAGGCATAACAGCTAGTATAAATTAAAACTGCCTAAATCATTTTATATGAGGTCTGCTATTTGCCAGTAAAAGTCTCGTGAAGATTTATGTAACAATTTTAGAGGTTAGGGTAGATAACCCGGGCGAAGCCACGGGTACCAGCTAGTATAAATTAAAATTGCTTGAATTACTTATTATAACGTCAGCTATCTGCAAATGAAAGTTTCTCTAAGATCAGTCTAACTGTTTTGGAGATAGAATTACGGCCAAAGCCACGGTTAACAGCTAGTCTAAATAAAAAAAACTGAATTACTTGTTATGATGTCCACTATCTGTTGGTAAAAGTTTCGTGAAAATTAGTCCAACCGTTTTTGAGATAGCATTGCAGACGAAGCCGCGGTTAACACGTAGTCTAATTTAGAGTGACCTATGTTATACGCAGTCATTTTAGCTATCTGTTATTGAAATTCCCGTCAAAATCGTTCCAGCCGTTTCGGAGATTACTCGGAACAAACAGACAGACAGACCGACAAAAATTTGAAAAATTGCATTTTTGTTATCAGTAGCCTCTGTACGTTCATACCCAATCAGTGAAAAAATTTTATTTCGCTGTTACATACAGACACTTCATTTTTATTATATGTATAGATTTACAATTATGACTGAATTAGAGATGATCGATATTCATCGATGTTGAAGACATAGATGTTTTGATCTCGATAACATCCACATATAGATGTTATGAGAAAAAAATATCGAAATGTTCATATATTTTTAGGGTCATCTAACGTTGCATGTACTAGCTAGATACTAGATAATTATTAAATTTAACTATTTTACACTAGATGATACGAATCAAAGGTATCGAAGTAAGCCGCATAGCTTCAAAAAGGCTTTTATTCAAAGCTGGCCAACTCGTGTACCAGGCAACGGAACAGACAATATAGAAAACACCCGATAAAGTTATTTTTTTTGACAGACAGTTTTATTTGCTAGCTAAAACATCGATGTTTATCGTACATCGATACTTTTAAACCGATGTTAAAATCGATGATTTTCTAATATCGATGATCCCTAGGCTGAATACCTAACAAAATAAAAAATAAGAAAAGTAGGTAGGTACGCTTGGGTATGGACGGCGTTTACGTCAGCAATATTGATTTGCTTAATTAGTACAGATTTGAATATACTCATATAAATGTTTCCGTAATTTAGGGGAGGGAAAGGGTTAAGAACATTGCTTACTTTTGCCAGAGGGAGGGAGCGGTTAGAAATTACGATAACTCTGCTTACGTAATACTTGAGTGGCCCCTATAATATAATACGTATTTATACCTGAATTAGTGTTCAAGTGTGTGTGTGTTTCAGCAAATCTGTATTTAGAGCAGTAGAAAAATTTTACTTTCATTACATTTCATCCGTACTAGCGTGGTTGGATAATGCATCTATCGATTAGATTCGAACCTTTGGTAAAGGAATAACTTCTTCATGATGAACCAATAACATGATAATAGGGTTTTTTTTTATTTTAGTTTAGAGCGCTAGCAACATGGCAAGCACCTTTAGATGTACTCGGGCAACTGTACTTTATGATGCAGCGTGTCACAATCTTAGGTCATATTCTCACTTAACACCAGATACTAAAGTTAAAATATTTTAAATTTCTGTTTAACTTATTTATGGGAGGTGTTACTAAAACTGATACCTGTATAAGCGGTGCACTAAATTGTTGGTTAGTGAGTAATTCTAGTAAAGTAACTATCGCGGGTAGTCCGTTGATACTGTAAAGGCCTTTAAAACAGATGGTCGAAAAAAAAATATTGCGTAAATATTGTCTCTCTTGAAACACTAACATTTTCATGGAGATTAGCGGTACAAAAATTGATACACTACAGCGCCGTCTTGTGGTGAGTTATGGATAGCATAAACACATTCTGTATTATTACAAAAAAGTTAAATACGAATTAAAAACTTGCTTTAAAAAGGTTTCATACTAAATGCACCGCACTCGCCTGAGGCAAACTCGCGTTAACCTTTTTTCGCAAGTCTAACCTAACCTACCCATAGCGAGACAAAAGAGCAAGATGGCGAACATTTAGCGAGCGCGGTGCATTTAAAACGTAACCTTATTAAAGCAAATATTTAATGCGTATTTAACTGTTTTGTTATAACACCGATTCTATATGAATAACAATTCTCATAAACTTATATTTTACACCAAAATCCAAGTCATTATTTTCTACAAGCCAAAATTTCAGCCACTTCTTTACATATGCGTAGGTTTTAATTAAAACACAAGCAGTGAAAATATTAAAACTTAAGTTTATTAGAATAAATACATGCTATATAACTTCATAATTAAACCAGAAAACTTTTACATATTTTAACATGGTTATAAATGGTAGCTTTAATTTATTCGATAATCTCAAAAGCCTAATAAATAATAAACCAACGGTTATTAAATTTTAATATAATATTGTAAGAGAGAATAGACATCAGGTAATAATAGTTTTATGAATTTGACAGAACTTTCGTATGTACACACTGTTTTTCATTTAGAGAATGCATTAAAAATTTACTGTGCTCTTATTTTTTTTATATCAACAGTTTAAAAGTATTAGTTCCATTTCAATATTAATTTTTTTTTTAATTTCTATAATTAAAAACAGTGTAAAATCTATTTGAAATTAGAACGTGTTGTATAGTAAGACTCATAATAAATGAATGAAAGCGTTATATTGTTAATATTAACTCAGAACTATAACAATGTCGAATAATGAAGTTACATTGATTAAAGTATATATGAAATATTTTTAAACGAAATCACATTAAGATAGCTTATGGCTGAAATAATTAAACATAGAGATATATTATAGTTGGTACAATAATGAATATAGGTATTGATAGAATTATTAATGCCGTATTAAAATTGAAAAAAATAAATAAAAAAAGTCTGTGACTACGGAAATATATTGCACCAATATTTTAGATATGGGATGAAAAATATTACATTTTGATGAGTACATAACCTTCTAATTGTATGAGATATAATATAAAAAAATCTGTGTATTTTGAATAATAAATATCAGGTCCTTACAATGACAAAGCCGATTTTAAAGAGAAATACAATTTTTTTTTTATAATTTATATGATTTAATTAATTTATTAGTCATTATTAAATCACTATTACCGATATTATTGTTGTCTCGCTTACACTTTATAGGATACCATATTCAGGCTTTATTATTTCGTACAAATCTGTCGCCTTATTGAAGGTTACCGTTTCCTTTGACGTGGTTTGAAGTTTGAATTATGGTTCTCAGTTCATAATTAACAACATTCGATTTGAGATACATGGACAAAATGGAAATAACCAGAACATATCACACAGCAAACCGAAAACATTGATGCTTCATACTTATTACTGTAAAGTAGCTATCACAACAAAATTCTTATTAAAAATTGACAACAACGATGCCCACAAAATCACAAAAAAAATGAACAGAAAAAAAAAAGATTTTATGAAATACATTTTATCTGTTTATTCTAAAATAAATTGAAACTTAGAATTCCAAGTCGAATTAAAAGCAAATAATAAAATTATTTAAAACTAGGCCTGGTATTAAAAAATCAGCGATTTCATTAGTAAGGACGAAATCATAGACATATATATTATATCAATACCTGTAACAAAATGGCGATAAACCCTGAACCGTGGTATCAGCGGGAGGTTTGTGCAGCGCTGGGCACTTGGGGAAGGCCGAATTCATCGACCGGAACCCCGTCCTTGTTCCTTATACTGTCAGCGCCGGGCTCTTTATCCGGAGCCGCGGGGGCCTTTACGACGTCATCAAGATAGGACGCGTCATCATCCAGTGCTATTTCGTCACCTGAAATCATACACTTTATTGATTTGATTTGGATCATCACAGAGAAGTCGAAATAGTTAATTTTGGTTTTAAATAGTTGTTATCTTTGTCTATAATAGTTATTACACTTATTACACTGTGTGATAGTGATAATTCTCTTCTCATCGACATGCCATATTGAATATGATAAAAATATTGACAGTTAACACATGGTTAAGGTAGATTTTTTTTTCTAGAACTGACTACGCTATTGATCTAGCTATGTCTTAACAGCTTCACCGGACTACTAAAGCGAGCGCTTAGGGCACTCAGCCGGCTTTATTTGACAACTAACTCAAGGGCGCACTGCACACCTCGACTTGGGGTGTTGCCTGATACGTGCAATTCACGACCTATCTGAGCTGACCCAAGCTAACTATTCATACATATATGAGTTGTTGTTGTACCAAGTATACATACCACAACAAATCTTGTATATATTTCGTATCGGATAATTTTCTAAACTATTTCAGTTCGATAAGCGAAAGAAACAAAACCCTTCCATTTTCATGTGTAAGCGTGTATGCGTGCACGTGTGTGATGGTGATATGTGATATTGTTACAGTGATGTAAGATTTTGTATCAATGTATCTCGCGAGCAGCGTATTCAAGGGCTCCACGCTGAGGAAACGGTCCTAGGCTTGAGCCGTTACCGAGGGAAATTAAGTTAGAAAATTTCACAAAACCAGTAGTATAACACGTTTGAGATATTAATTTATTAAATTACTTATTTAAAAATCTGTAGCTTTGTTTGATAGTAAACTACATTTTTAGCGATATATGCATTGTAAATGTAAGTAAGGTAATACTTACCAAGGGCATCAAGCTCAGCAGCCAGCTCATCGTCATCTATTTCTGGAACACCATATTGACGTCCCAAAGCCTCCTGCACTTCATCAGCTTGTTCCATCATATCTGCCAGCTCATCATTTACATCCTATAAGCAGTAATATTACCCTACTGATATTCATATAGCTAAAACATGTTCCTATACATAAAGAACTATACCTCCATTATCATTATATATATATCATGATCAAAAATATTTCTTCCGATGTTGTCAATGATCAGTGGAAAAAACCGAAAGATTTTTGTAATATAAAAACCAAAAATATCACAATCACAAGAATATCTAATTAGTAAGATTTTATATTAGAAATTATATGGTACTAGCCCCTGCCCGCGACTTCCTCCGCGTAGTAATAGTTACTTTGGGCTAACGCTAACAAGCAGTGGAAGCTCTCAAGAGGGAAAAAAAAATCCTGATTTTGAAATATTTTTCGTCGGTGCTCCGCTCCTATTGGCTTAGCGTGATGATATATATCCTATAACCTTCTCCAATAAATAAGCTATATAAAACTGAAAGAATCTTTCAAATATCACCAGCAGTTCCTGAGATTACCGCCTACAACGTCACAAATTTTACCTCTTTATAATATTAGTATAGATACGTTGCATACTTTTTTGTAAAGCTAATAGTGATGAATATTTTTGTTATAGACTTTATTCCTTTATTACAACCCGTTGAAGTATATATATAAGTACGTTTTTTTTTACGATCTGACTACGCTATTGACCTAGCAAGGTCTTAACAGCTTCACCGGACTACTATAGGTACGCTTTATATATATCTAGCTGTTACCCGCGGCTTCGCTCGCGTTTTTTTATATATTAAATTAATTTAAAATTGTGATCACACATCTAGTGTAAATTACAATACTCTTTCAAAAATATTTGTAAGTATCACACACACACCATCTACTGTAACAGGTAACGTGTACATTATATATGTGAATACTAATAGTGTATCGAATGGGATGGGATTTATCATCAGCCACATAACTGGAACTTTAAACTACTATATACCACATTCAGTGCTCACTTACAATATATAAGATAATAATGAAAACATTAAGCTAAACATTAGCAAACAATATGTGTTAAACCTTTTATTATATAGATATAATATGTCCATAGTGTCGATATAATTAAGTTATTATTATACCTTGCTATAATTTAAATCGCATATAAACATACGACTTTCAATTATATTTATTCTTGGAGTTCAGTACAGCGCACGTTACACGCGCATGTTTACAGTGAACAACATATTTTTGATTTCATTTCACACGGACGAATGCACGGATAACAGTTCATCACTACATAGTGTAAAAGAAACTCCTGTTCCACGTCTGTCTATATGTTTGCTCGCGATAAGATCAAAAACTACAGAACGCCTCTTCATGTTGTTTTCACTAATATATAAAATTATTTTTGGGCAAGGTTTAGGTATAGTTTATCTTATTATCAGGAAGGGCAACGTCTGCTGAACCCGCTAGCTTAAAATAAAACAGCTAATTAGTTACTTATTTGCCCATAAAATTCCCGTTCAAATATTACTTGTTGTCCAGTGAAGCTGTTAAGCCCTTGCTAGATCAATAGCATAATCATTTCTAAGAAAAAAAACCGTCCACATAAATCCAGCCGTTTCGGAGATTACCCAGAACAAATAGAAAAACAGACATATCGACAGAATAAAAAAGAAATTGTTGATATTTGTAGCATCACAGATATATGTATTCACTAAAAATGATTTATTTTAATATAAAATACACTCACTTTACTTTTATAATACGTAATATATCACAAATCAAAAATTGGGAACAAAACTAAGTTTTTGAGAAGTTTTTGGCGGGATTTTAGTATGTCATGTAGTGGATTTTATATTTTATTCATAATCTTGTGTTGTCTATACTGTGTTAAATTGGCGGTGTTTTATGTAATATGGTTTGTTTATTGTGCATAAGTGAAATGAATGAAAAATAATACCATAGAGCATGAATTCTGTGGTCTTGAAAATTAAGAACATAAAAAAAAAGAAGATAAAACCGGAATATTATATAGAGGATTTGGCGCTTATACCTTTACATTAATTTGGACATAGAAGAAAACTACCTATATTGACAACTTCGGAATTGGCAGTATGGATTAATTCCTTCGACTGTCTTATTGGACAAATATTATTACTACTAAACTTTTTGAATAGCAACACACAAAAAAAACTTTAGAAATGTTGCGATATAAACGTACAACAATTGGAAACAAAACTAACGTAGAATAAACTTTTTGAGTAGGAACACAAAATAAACCATGAAAACATTTGCGATAGAATGTTATCGCGTTGCCATGGCAACGCATATAATACTGACATTAACATGCAGCAGTAGCTTCCAAAATAGCCCGAGACATTTTAAGACATTCTTCATTAGTGCTCAACGACTATTGGTTTTAACATGATGATATGTATATATAAGCACCTACGATTAATTCCGCGTCGAATGGTTGTGGTTACATGCTGATCGGTCTAGTAGTTTTCGAGTTTACCTCGGACATAGAAAACAAACTTTGCTTATATATATATTAGGGTGATTCAAAAAAACAAAAATTTTTTTTTCTTCTCTCCAGCATGCTTAAAAGTTCAATTTACATGTAAGGAGATCCCAGTTAAAATTTGAGCGCTTAATATTAATGACATCCGCATCGCACTTCTTTATTTTCCATAAGAATAACATAGAAAAATATTCGTTTGTACCTTCTGATTTTTATTGCTTGCCCATCATTAGTCATAAAAAAATCCCTGTACATATTTTTGTAGAGAATTGAACGCTCTACAAAAAAGGTCTCTTACGATTTTTCCAAAAACCTAACCACTTAAAAGTTATTCGAGGTCAAATTCCAATATACTGAAAATTTGACCATTTGTAATGCATTACAGCGAATTCGATAAAGTTATGGAAAATTTTCTTCAATATTTTTATGTCTCTTCTTAATTTAGGCTATCACAAAACCTTTTCAAATTTTTCTCAGTCATTATTTAAGAAAAATCAAGCAGTTTGATAAGAAATTATTAATATGTATTTTAAATATTTCGTTTTCGAGTTTAAAAATCAAAATAAACTAAAATTTTAAGCTAAAAACTTTTTCAACGTGTTTTGCTGGGCTTATTACTACATAGAATTAAAGTTAAAGGTTTTCTGAAAGCCTAAATTAAGGAAAAACATAAAAATATTGAAGAAAATTTTCCATAACTTTATCGAATTCTCGATAATGCATTACAAATGGTCAAATTTTCAGTATATTGAGCTTTGACCTTGAATAACTTTTAAGCGGTTAAGTTTTTGTTAAAATTGTAAGAGACCTTTTTTGTAGAGCGTTCAATTCTCTACAAAAATATGTACAGGGATTTTTTTTATGACTCATGATGGGCAAGCAATAAAAATCAGAAGGTACAAACGAATATTTTTCTATGTTATTCTTATGGAAAATAAAGAAGTGCGATGCGGATGTCCTTAATATTAATATTAAGCGCTCAAATTTTAACTGGGATCTCCTTACATGTAAATTGAACTTTTAAGCATGCTCGAGAGAAGAAAAAAAATTTTTTTGTTTTTTTTTTTAATCACCCTAATATATATATATATATATATATAGATAGATAGATGAGAGTGTATATTTGAAATAAACTTTATCTATACTGCATTAGAAAACAAAGTAAATACATTTTTAATTGTTTTAACAGGAAAGCACTTATGATTTCATTAGTTGTACTAAAAATTACACATAATATAACAAACCTCTATGGAATCAATATTAATTTTCTTAAATTCCTTCTTCATCTGAGTAACTCCATCCTTCATAGCAGCTACAGTAGCATGTGTATCCTTGAGTGTTTGTGTAGCATAGTTTGCTTGTTCCATATTGAATGACTGTGCTCTCAAGTTTTCTAGTTGCTGATCATACCTGAAAGATACATAAATAGTGTAATGTATAATAGCTCTTACGATACACAATATAATGACTTAATCATTAGTAGAAATGATTGTTGTTCCAGAAATCAGTGTTCAATCATTTCATTACTGATATTTAACTTATGAAATGAAATACTATAAATTTCTCATAGTGGAATATGTTAGTCATTTTGAGAAATTAAACAATTTAATAAATAACACATGATATGGAATTTGAAATAGTCTACACAGTCCTAGAGCCACACTGAAGCTATCACTGGTTACCACTGAGGGTGCCACCTGACCCACAGAAAACTGATGTGAAGTAACATTGCTTGCATTGCATTATCAGTGCGTTTCGTTCTATCAATGAGAGCGCCGGAGGCCCATGTCTCTTCTCTCCTCTCCCTGTTGTCTCTCCCCAAACACAGACCGGCAACACATTTGCAATTCCCTTGATGCTGCTAGTATCTATGGACAGTGGTGATCACTTAATTTTGACTTTGACTTATCACTATAATATGAGAAAAAAGAACCACCTCCATTTCATTGTCCTTAATTTCATCAGAATACATTGTTTCTAAAGACTGACATGAACAAATCTGTATAATTAATGTATAGTCCAGTAAATTTTAATATGTAAGTAAAAAAACAAAGAGATTATACAAACTTGCATTAAAAGATGAAAGTGTATATATTGATACTATCAATAATATCACTACATAATATAAAACAAAATCCTCTGCCATGCCTATCCATCTGTTCACAATAGATTAAAAAACTACTGAACAGATTTTCATGCGGTTTTCAGCAAAAAATAAAGTGATTAATGAGGAAGGTTTAGGTACATAATTCCTCAGTTTTTCTTTAATTATCAGCGTGGTATAGTGTCTGTCCGACACACTAGTTTGCTATAGAAACAATCTTCTACAAGTCTAATTAAAATGTATACCACATATTAGCTACAAATAGTTATTGGAGGCTGATGTAGAAGGCTACATTTGCACCTTTGTTTATGTTAAAAAATTATTATATAAGATATTACTAGAATAAGTGTTAACTTAATGTCACGATGTTTAAGAATTATCAATATTGATGATCCCACTACACTATATGTATATATGTCACAATAAATACACTACAGTACAATAATACAAAAATAAACAATAACATTTATCCAGTTTACGCATTCTTTTAATACTATTTGCAATATTATCACTTAATTCTGTTGAATAATAATAAAAATAGGCACATATGACCAAATAATATCAATTTCGAGGGTACATTCAAAGGTTGCAGCCAATATTCTTAAATTATTAAAATATTTACATTTGTAAGTAATGATGGTAACATTTGCGTGAGTTCACATATAATACTACAAAACCAGATTTGTCCAGTTTACGCATACTTTTAATAGTATTTGCAATATTCTCACTTAATTCTGTTGAATAGTAATTAAAAATAGGCACATATGACCAATTAATATCAATTTCGAAAGTACATTCAAAGGTTGCAGCCAATATTCTTAAATTATTATTAAAATATTTACATTTGTAAGTAATGATAGTTACAATTGCGTGAGTTCACATATAATACTACAAAACCAGTTTGTATACTAATTATGATGATTAGTTAAGTTGCTCACATAGGGTATTTAACATAAAAAAATCCATAGCTCTAAATACATCAAATAAATAATCCTTGATAAGCATACAACTAAAAACATAACAGTAAGGAAGCCTCAAGTCATCAAATAGTTGAATTTCTATCAATGACATCCCTATTTGGTTTGAACTATTTTGTTGCCAATTCATGTTTTCTAATATTAGTTGAAACTTTTAAAATAGGTTAAAGGTTTTATGTGGCCAATATAAGAATAAAAGCCACTGAATGAATTAAAAAAAGCCCTAATCCAATGACATTGAAACAACACATTTGTTGGAGTTTTTGGCAGGATCTTGGAATGCCATGTAGTGGTCTTTATATTTTATCCATAATTTTGTGTTATTTGGCTCTATATTGTTTAATGTTGGTGGTACTTTACATAATATAGTGTGGTTACTGTGCAAAAGTGTATCGGAAATAATACCACTGAGCATGGATTCTGACTTGCCACAAAATCTCCCAGGATAGTTCTAACAAGATGGCAAACATCTCGTTTGTTCATTGAATTATATCAAGAAACTTGTAATATCATTACTCACTTGACAATGGCAGTAATAGTATACTAGAAGACTGGTTGCCAAAAATAAAATAGAAGAAGAATACATTTGTTAATATTACTTTAGAAAAGAATCCTAGCGAATAACATACATTTTCTTTTGTTTTAAAACTCTCATAGCTTTCTGTTTGACTGAATTTTTAGCCGGACCCTCCCTCATTTTACTCATCTGATCTTTATATTTCCTAAGTTCCGTTTCCAGCTTTTGGACTTTTTGCTCAATATTATCAGCTCTGCTGTCCACCTAAAACAAATGTTTACAAAATATAAGTATAAATACATTATGAATATGAATCATCCAATAAGAGTACCAAAGAAAATTCGCGAATTCCAGATAACTTACATTGCTTATGCAATCTGTTATACTTGGACCGGGCTCCTTGGGTTTACCTCTACCAAAAAGCCTATTCATTTTAAATATCAACTAGTGTTAATCACAAGATATGATCGTACAACTCAATTTTATAAATTTCCGAGTTTCCTAAAACCTCACAACAAATATGACACCACAGTGTATTTTGACAATTTTGTCATTTTAGCATAGTTGCCATTATAGCGACTTTGTCGCTAGATCTAGCGGATTGATATATTTAACGACTTTTTTGTCAATCTAGTGACTTAAATAAATTTAGCGAATTCTAGCGACTATCTGAATATTGAAAATAATATTTTGGTACTAGTGTGTAATTACTGGTAAGAACATGAATTGCTATTGTTCTTTTTGGAATTCCCCTACCAGAATGACGTTCGATATCGTTTAATCGATTGAATGCCTCTGACTCTATTAAATGATACATCCAGATATCATTTTGTCTTTTACTTTCATTACAGAACTATCACCAACAGAAATAAAAAGTCAATTACTATGTTACATTTTCACAAAACATCCTGTCTTTCTTAATTTCTTTGTTTTAACAAAGAATTTATATGAAACATTTATATGAAAATCTACTTGTCGGAATGGAAAAACTTTATAAAAAAAAACTTGAGAGGTGTCAAGGGACACCCGGATGGAACGAAGTTCCTTTCAATTAATTAGTGAAGGAGTTGTAATAAAATTTTATTTTTTTTAAGTTATAATAATATTTTTTTTATTATTAACAAATATAATGTTATATAAACTTAATCAGTAGGCTCAATTTTCGTAATAATTGGCTTGTGGTAACTGAAGTAGGAAACATATGTTTGGGATCATTATTATTATTATTTACAAAAAACCTGTATACGCTCAACAAAAATAATCGTCGCGACACCACACTGTTCAATGCGAAATAGAAATGAAAATATCTGGCTTGCTTTCTATAAGAGACAAAGAGACAGAGAGAGAGACAGACAGAGAAACATGCGACGCCGCACAGCTTACAATAGCTTACTATAGCAAAAAGTGTCGTGACAACTTTTCGTAAGAATTTTTTCCGTCTAGCCCCCTTTCACAACGCGCGATAAGGGACTTCGTTCCAAAAGACTTATGCTCAAAAGTAAAATAGAAATATATACTAGAATGGAAACATCAAGAAGAGTTATAATGTTGCTAAAACTGAACTTCCATAGTTTGGCCTATAAAAGGATAGGTGTCGCTGTTCTACACACATACTTATATGTCTAAATGTATTTCAGATACATAAATAAGAATGATTTCATATAGATTTGATGTACTTAAATAATATTAATTTGTTCATTATTTATTATTTTTATGTTGTATCATTATGTAAAATTAGTATAATTCCAAGAAATATTATGAAATAATTAGCGACTTCTGGCGGATTTTCTAATCATGTATTTTTCAAAATCTAGCGACTTTCTTACTGACGCCTGGAGACTTTATATTTTTTAAACGGCAGCACAGGTCTTATTTTTCATTAGTCTGTGCACCACAGAGTGCACTAATGAAGTGTTGCCATTTAAGAAATAATAAAGTCTTCAGACGTCATTTAAAAAGCCGCTAGATTTTGAAAAATACTTGATTTAAAAAACCGCCAGATCACTAAATATTTCATGTTAAAAAATATGGTGAAAATATAATACTGCAAGTATTTCAGTGTGATAAAACGAGCAAAAAGCTTTAGTTACATTAGTTATAATTAATTTTAGCAACATTGTAACTTTTCTTTTTGTTTCCATTTTAGTATATATTTTTAATTTTACTTTTGAGCATTAATTTTCATGTTTAAAGCAATTCCCATTCCCAATTTTAATATTAATGTCTACAATTTAACAAAGAAACTAAGAAAGACAGGTTTGCTTTACGAAAACGTTACACTGTAATTGCTCTTGGCGGTGGTAGTGAAATTAAAGCTAAATGCAAAACGATATCTGATCATTTAATAGAAGTGATAGGCACCCAATCGATTAAGCTCGTAATATCAAACGACATTCTGGTAGAATTCCAAAAAAACAATAGCAATTCATGTTCTCACTAGTAATAACACTTAAATTAGTACTAAAATATTTATGTATTTTCAATATTCACATAGTCGTTAGAATCCGCTAATTTTTTAAGTCACTAGATTGAAAAAAAGTCGTTAAACATATCCAAAATCCACTAGATCTAGCGACACAAACTCTAGCGACAAAGTCGTTAAAACGGGTAACTGTTGTGGTAACTGTGCTCTAATGTACCTATTAGGGAAGTGAGATTAATGAAAAAAATATCGATTAAATAAAAATCAATGTTTCTTTTTCAAATATTTATCGTTTTGTAAAAAATCGACTTTAATAAAAATAAATAATCGATTTCTGCCAAAAAATTGATTTTTCTAGTATTCATAAATATACATGCTTTTCATATTGAAATAATAAACCTAAGAGATTCATATTATTAATTTATCAGATTAAAATAAAATGATTAAAAAAAAATTACTAATTCAAAACTAAAAATCAAAGTGAATGCTTCTTTAAACTTTCAGGGTAAAGAATAAGGAAATCAAATATCATTATTGATACAAATTTTCAGTACCATTAAACATTTTAATATAATAAGAATGAAGTGATGAGCATCCCAACAAAATGACAACCTGTCAAAATATCTCAAAAACGAAAATATAAATCAATGTTTTCGTTCTATGTGCTGTTTTAAATTTTTTGTATCATTACAAGTCTTTTATTATTCTTCGAACAGTACATGCATATTGCTGGGGTATTTTCCTTTTTCGATATAAAATACTTGGCACGCCGCTTTTAGATGTTTTCCGATTAAAGGAAACATTTATTGTTTACTAAAGACTATATTATCTTACTCTTAACTTGGAAGTAATAATTAACTAACTTTGAGTTATTTTCATACGTCGCATAAATGGCGCTGTTCATGAAAATTGATTTAAACGTGTTATTTATATAATCGATTTATTAGACATTAATTAATATTGGAACTAATAATCACGGCCTCCACAGTTCACATGTTTAAACCTAGCTTCGTACTCAGTTGATGGAATAGGATAAGAATCAATTCAAGCCGCTCAATTTTGTAAAGGCGCGACGTGCGCGCTGCGCCTTGTGTCCGACTGCGCTATAGCGCTACGCTAAAATGGCTAAAAGAACGATTCTACGCTGCGCGTCGCAAGCGCACAATTTTAGGGTCCACGGTCTTGGGCTGTTGACTCATCGGCATCATCCATCAGGTTCAATAACGATTAGCGGGATAATACTTTTTGAAAGTCATCGTTTTTTTTTTAATTTTCTCTAAATGATCTACAATTAGTACATAATACCATTGTATTAATATATACGTCTATTGTTGTTACTTTTAGGTATCGATTAGATTAAAAAATAAATTGGCTAAAAATATTATGTAAAATATATTACAATCCGTAATGAATATTACGATATAATTTATCACTACCGTTTTACTTGATTTCATTATTGCAAATAAACTATCTAATTTCTTCATAATTTTTGGAACGAAGTTCCTTACGGCAGGCTTGAAGGAGATATAGATTTTGGTGTGCGACTGAACTGAAAAAATGTGATAGTAAAACTGTAACGAAGAGTGCGTGGAATAAAACCGTTAAATGACAGTCGCGACAGACGCGACAGTCGTATACACAAGCGAGTAGTGTATAATACCTTTCTCTTTCTCCTTCTTTCTTTTCGTGTGTGTGTGAGTGTGTGCGTGTGTGTGAATATTTCTTTTTAAAAGTTAATCCTCTAAACTAATGAAGATATTTAAAAAGTTTATTCATTATTTTTTTAAATAATGAAAAAAAATATTCCCTTCAATTCCAAACATTTAAATACATATATATTTTGATAATTCTATTTTTATTAATAAGCCGAAGGAACTTCGTCCCTACCTGGTGTCCCACGACACCACATTTTTCTTTTACAAATCGATAAAAAAAAATATATAGAAAATGATTGTTGAAATATAATAATCGATTTAAATAGAAATCGATTGTTTTTTACCATCCTAGTACCTATATGATAATTGATAAAACAAATTTGACATCCTTCAGTTTGCTAGCTCTAGGGATGTGAGTTTAATGAAAAAAATCGATTAATTAGGAATCGATTTTTCTTTTTTTAAATAATAATCGATTTGTTAAAAATCGATTTTACTGAAAATAAATAATCGATTTTTTCAAAAATCGATTTTTATAATATTTAAAAATAGACATGCTTTCCATATTCCTATAATAAACCTAAAGATTTAAAATAACAATTTATCAGATTAAGAATCACATAAAATTATACGTATCAAAAATAACCAGTTCAAAACAAAATAAAAGTTCCTTTAAACTTTCAAGGTAAAGAATATAAAAACTAAATACCATAGAAATTTTCAGTACTATTAAACATTATATCGTAATAAAAATGAAATGATAAACATCCTAACAAAATGACAACATTATTAATTCTAACTGTAAAATTCAAAACAATGAAGTTCTCTTTTAAATTTTCATATTAATCATAGTGTGACTGAGAAAATTAAAATTGAAGAATTTTTTTATTGAATAATTTCAATAATAATTTATAGTTTTGTAAACTTATCGATGTCGAGTTTACCATAAGACATTTTTAGTATACATGTTGTACTCGCATGACAGACCTTTTTAGTTTTAATGAAAGTTTTAATTTTACAGAGAGCGGTATTTGGCTGTCATAAGAACCACAACAATCATTATAAGATATAGTAACTCATGTTACTTGTAAGGCAGTGGGATGTTTTCATTCTATGTTCTTTTTAAATTTGTAGTTTCACTACAAAATTTTTCATTCTATCGAACAGGACATGCATATTACTGTGGTATTATTCTTTTTCGTTATAAAATACTTTCGCCAGCCGCTTTTAGGTGTTTTGCAGCTAGAAAACATTTTAAATTTTTACAAACATATTATCTCACTATGCTCACTCTTCAATTGTAAATAATAATGAACTTATTTTGAGTTTTTTTCATCCGTCGCATAGATGTTTATAAAAATCGATTAAAATGCGTAATTTATATAATCGATTTTCAAAAAATCGATTAATATGAAAATAAACATCGACAATAAAAAATCGATTATAATAAAATAAAAATCGATTTAATTAAAAATCGATTATTTTTTAACACCCCTAGCTAGCTCTGTCTATTAGATTTGAGCTAGACATGCGCAAAACATGTCCGGGCGCGGACCGGACATGGAACGATTAACCTAGCGTTCGGAACTAGGTGCGGTTAACATGTTCGCGGAACTAGCTAGTTCCACAAGTTTAGATGTATGGTGTCGGTCCATGTCCTACAATCAACGTCCAAATAGGTCCTTACAGTTCCTCGGTTTAATTGAAATACATTGCCAAGTAGGCAATTTATACATTCTTAGAAGTAAAATTGTCGGTTGATTTATTATATATTGATTGTTAATTATATAAGGAATGATTACTTTGGCTTGCGTAATTATAAATCAGTTGATTCTTTTTGCAAGATTTCTTCTTTTTAGTTTGTTTCTGATATATTAATAAATATATAAGCAATGATTACTTTTCGCTGGCGTATTTATAAATCAGCTGATTCCATTTACAATATTTCCAAATATATACGGTATTTATATTAATGTGGATGTTTTTCTTCGTTCCTTTTGAAATATATACTTTACTAGCTAACCCGGTGTACTCCGTTCCTCTTCACAGTCAAGTAATGAGCAGATTTAGAACATTAAAATGAATTCAAATTTATTAAGTTCAATTTATTATTATTATGTAATAATTATTTATATAATTAATTTTTTAATTAGGATAATGAAATTAAATAAGATATAAATTGAAAAATACGAAATATTTTAATGACGTTACACTTTTGCAAGACAAAAGGAAGTTATTTTCTTTATGGGCCATATATTTTTGTGTATAGATTACACTCCTATGCCATTGACACCGGGTCACTTTTTAGTTGGTGAAGCTCTATTGACAGTACCCGATTATAATTATGAAGATACTAATATAAGCAGTTTACGAAGATGGCAGTACACACAAAAGCTTGTACAACATTTTTGGAGAAAATGGTCGCGAGAATATTTTTGCACATTATATCAAAGGTATAAATGGAATAAAATCACACCAGAACCAAATCAAGGTGATGTTGTTTTAGTAAAAGAAGATGGTCTTCCTCCTTCCAAGTGGTTACTTGGAGTGATCGAACAAAAGCACCCTGGTCCAGATCAAATAACACGAATAGTTACTATAAGATGTAAAAATTCTAGAATTAAGAGACCAGTATCCAAATTATGTATCTTGCCTATATCTTCTTGATACATTTATTTTTTCTTTTCATTCAATTAATTTCTACTTGTGTATTAATATTTGGTTTTATTGTGTTGTTATGTTCATGTTATGTACGGTGAAATATTGTATACAGTTAAGTATAAGCGTTCTTTGTTTTGGTATTTCAAGTTGAAATAAATCAATAAAGTAAGTGTTTCAAATATATTTACACTCTTTGCTGATAACATAAAATATTTCTTAAGAACAGCGGAGAATTTCAAGTATTAGACCACTTGCTTTCGTTAACATGAGAACTTTTAGAACAAGTTATTTTTTGTTTTGTGATTAGTTATGTTTATTTTAGAGTAGAATCGTAGTAACATGTTAGCATGTTAAGTGTAAGATCGATAAGAGGTGATAAGTTTCGATAAGTGTAAGCATTCATAACTTGATGGATTTGGCTGTTTATGTCTCAAGTTTGTTTTGTTACAAAACTTTTAGGAAGTGTTTAGTTTTGTAAATCAAGTGTATTGTAGATAAGCAGATTGTTTACATAAATTAGTTTCCTTGTAACTTGTTTGCAACAATTACTTAAAATTATTGTTTGCTGAAAAAGGATTGTCACCATTCAGTTTCTTTATAAAGTTTATTATGTTTTACGAAAATGTTTTAGAAAAATTGTGTTTCTGTAAATGACTTAGGTACTCCTTGGTTGGCGGTATGTTCAAGCGTTTAATAAATTATAGTTTCAGCTTACACTGAACAGTCGATCAGTTAACCCGTGTTTTTATTGCTTTCCAAAGTAGCTCTCCCGCGACCCGACTGTTAACATAATCAATCATAATTAGTCGTGCACTCAACCATTCATTATTTTCGATGTTAGCTATGATTTTTGGGAATACTTTATTGTTGAATTCGCCTTTTTATGAGACCAAATTATAGAAATTCAGAGGAAATGAAATTGCTCGATTTGCCGATAGGTACTCAACCATTACCGATAGCCAGTAATTGGTCAGAGAAATCTTCAGTAGATGTAATGTTCAGCAATGCAACCCGCATGTCTGTTGTCAGCTGAAGTTTCTTCACATATCACCATACTTTTTATCATTTGAAGCAGGCGTTTATTTCATCGGCAGCAGTTGATTTTGGGATTATTGGCAGAGATCGTGAATTACATACACTTTTTGTTTACTATGAAATTGAGCGCCTTATAGAATTATGATAGCAAAATTTAGCATGTAAGAAATTGCGCATGGAACTGTACTAATATCTTGGCTGATGTTTTTTTATTAATGACTGTTAGACGATTGGATATAACGTTCATTATAAATAATACTTGCCTTCAGTGAAATAGGACCCTTACAGGTTCAAGGGCATGAGCAAAGCATTACGCATCATTATTCCATAACAGAATACAGAACGGTTTTATCCAACTACTTATACGTAATCGGTTCGGGTTCGGGAGGACTCGGTTGTTTTCGATCGGGTCTTTATCGGTTTGTAACATGTTCCGAATAACGTTCATAGAACATGCCGAACATGGACATGTGAAACTGTATGGAACTGTGGAACGACTTCATTTGACGCCTCACATTTATCGAGATCGTTCCAGGTGCGCACAAAGTTCCAGGAACTGTTGCGAACCGGATCTACAATGCAATCAGCGTACAAATGGTCCATACGGCATACAGTTCCTCGGTTTAATTGAAATACATTGCCAAGTAACCAATGTATACATTCTTAAAACTAAAATTGTCAGTTGATTTACCTTTTTTCGGGGCACATTCGATGGTGATAAAATTAAACATTAACTTAACAACCATACTTTTTTATCGAAAATTTAAAACAACAGTAAACCTATAAGAGACTTCATTATATATGATTGTATTACTTTTATTTTAACGAATATAATGGTATTATTTTTTTATGTATTCGTAACATACAGTTTGTGTTGTACAATTTTGTTTTAGTTTTACATTATATACTTTACTTTTTTATAATTGTAAATATGTGAAAAATGTCTTGCTATGCACTTGCATAGAATAAAATTACTCCTAATAGCGGAGAAGAATAGCAATTCTATAGTTAAAAAACGCAAACCAAAGCATACTAGCGCTGCATATTGTACCTCAGCCGAAGAATTAATATAACTGGTTATGTTTAGCTTTGTGATAAAAAATCAATCTTGTGTGAGAATTATATAACTCCTAAAGAAAACTAAATTTTGCATCGGCAAAACCTAACACAATTAACATTAATTCTTTGCCATTAACCAAAGCAACATCAGATAATATAAAGTGTAATAAAATGCAGGATTTAAAAATAAAACGAAGTTTTGAATATTTATTACAAAAATCTATTTAAAATTCTAAAACTAATTTCACATGACATGCTTATACAGTTATTCTCTAATAAATTAACGTTTACTCATCATTGTGAAAGTTAATTATATACTATGTAAATTTTTTAAATCAGATAACATTAAAAACAAATATAGATACATTTAGTATATATAATTAGGATTAATTAAATCTAACAATACATATTCCAACATACATAATATCATATATATACAGAATATCATTTTCAGATATAGACATTAGGTACTTAGTGTTGGGATGAAATTAAAATATACACTTTTTTACCAATATATACCAAAAAAAGTAATTGTCACTTTATGTAATCAAAGTATTTTATCTTAAGATCACAGTATGAGGTATATAATTTTTTTTAATGTGTAGAGGATACAACGCTATTAGAATATTAATGTAAGCCTAATTTCTACTCTTCTTCAACGTGTGCGGCGGTAGCTCAGTCGCAGAACAGGTGTCTCGGCAGCAGTTCAGCCGTAGAGCAGATATCTCGGCAACAAACATGGAAAACGTACTGTTGTCAGAAGAATATTGTATGAAAAACAAGGCATCTAATTTTTCTCTATTTTTCGTTTATACTAATAGGATTTATCAATTTATTGCTAAACAAAACATGTTCTTACTATGGCAACAAAACTTTATAATTATCATCTCTGTATTATTTTGAACCAAGGGCTATTTGGGGATCACAATATGACGTATTCTTTTATTTTTAATGTTTAGTAGAAACAATGACATTAGAATATTATTATAGAGAACCAGTTTTTACTCTTCTTCAACTTCTACGGCAGCAGTTCAGCCACAGAGAGGATTCTCTGCAACACACATGGAAAACATGCTATTATAAGGAAAAATTATAATTTTACAAAATGTTAAAATTAAAATTTCTGCTTTTTTAACCAGTATTAAAAAGTGCAGTCATGGTCACAAAATTAACAATGAACATATCAGTAGTACACTTTATAAAAAAATACTTTTATATATTTTTTTAAGTAATATATAATTGTACTTTAAATAAATCATGTATATGCTATAGTTATGTTTTTCAAGACAGTTTGTAAGTGTGTCTGTAGTTTCAAAATTCTTAACATTTTTTAACCGACGAAAAAAACGGAGGAGGTTCTCAATTCGTTGCGTATATTTTTTTTATGTATGATCACGCATAATTTTTTACAGTAAAGTCCGATATTAGATTTTTTTTTTTTGGAAAGGGTATACTCCGATATTGGTATATATAAATTTGGAGAAAAAATTCCAACCTTAAGGGTATGAAAATAGATAATGATTGATTATTCACTTACTGACTATATCTATCGCCGCGCTTAACTTTTGACAGAATAGTCCGAATTTAATTATTATCCTTTGATTTGAAAGGGTATACTCTGAAAATGGTCCCATATACATGTAAACATAAAAAAGCAACCCCAAGGGTAGGAAAACAGGGGTGATTTATAATTCAGCTTCTGAGTTGTGTATTACAAATAAAGTAAGCATGTAGTAATTAGTTAGTTATAGCCACAAAAAATTATAAAATAAAAACTTTTTAACAAAAAATTAAACTTCCGAAAAAACTGAAAAGCAAAAAATAATAAACTTTTTACTTTATTAATCTTAATAACTAAGTTCTTAAAGTAATGTAAGTATACCTAAATGATTTAGAGTCGGCACCAAATAATCAACGAACAAAGATCACTAGATTAATTAAATTCACACAAATAACCAAATCAAATTAAAAATGCAATGTGAAATCTCCAGCGGTAAAGTGTGTTCCCGTTCGGGTTGCTTCGTAAGCGCTCGGCATGCAAGGGGTGTGTCACGCTTTACGTAATTAATTAATTTGCTTGTTTGGCGCCGACTTAAAATTACTTAGGTATATTTACATTCATTTAAGAACGTAGTTATTAAGATGAATAAAGTAAAAGGTATATAATTTTTTACTTTTCAGTTTTTTTGCCGGCTTAATTTTTTGTTAAAAAGTATTTTTTTTAATAAATTAAGCTTTTGGTACCTGTATTCAAACATAGTTTGAATAACGTTAAATCTACAATGTTGGGTGCTTGAAATAACTTGTAGTATATGCGTTTGGTGTTGACGTTGTCTGCGTCACATTGCTCCTGCGATCCTTTTGTGTCTTTATCAGTTCAAGCCGCCAATTTAATATTTAGGCGCGCTATTAGTTGAGAGCAGTTTTTAATCGTCGACACTTACGTAATCACTCGAGTTATTATTCTCTGAACATTTTTTAGTAAAGGTTTTGGACCTTTAACAATACGACACAATTTAACTTGCATCTCATGCAGTATTTTAGTTTGTTTTTAGAACTAAAATGTTGTATTAGTCGTGACAAAATTTGATTATAGCTTGAAATCTGACAACGTGGGCTACGTTTTTAACATTTATAAGATTCTTATAAATGAAAGTCTTTATACCATATGCAACAGCAACTGCAAAAAATAAATAAAACTAAATAGTAATTCAAGCATATGCTGTAGCTAAGTAACAATGATTGCAATTCCTGAAATAGTTGATTATATTTGGAACTATATATATGGATGGCTATTAAGATCATAACAACCAAGGATAGACACCACAAAATACAATTCATGCTCTAACATTTACGGTTAATGACGTTCGATTAACTGGAAATAACCAATTGCATAATATTTTTCCTGAGATTGTGTCACAGTAGCCACATTTGGTGTACTTAACAAGAAAAGAAGATATTACAATGCTTCGTTACCACTAACAATATAATAATCGTTATTATGAAACACCTGAGAGAATGGATAAGAACTGCAATCTGTATAAATGCTAAACACAGCTATTACCAATTAACATAACATGCTGATAGAATTGTGATAGAAACTAAGGACAAATTATAAAAATATCGCCTTCATTTAAGTTGTCTGGCTTGCTTAATATATAACATTCATTCAAATCTGTAGAGTGGCTAGTTTGAAAATTATTTTGGCCTATTTTAGCAGAATGACTTAAAATTACCGCAACTAAACGGACCTTGCTTTTTTGTTTGCCATTTGAGTTCAAGTGTTGTTTGATTAGTGCTGGAGCAAAAACTAAATTCAGATTCTCTTTATCCTTCATATAAAACTCTCTAACGTGGCTTCATTTTGCTATACCTGCAAAGCATTTAAAAGCAGTTATGTTAAGTATAAAAAAAGCTAGTAGACTAACACACAAACTATATTACCTTGTTAGTTAATTAGACTTTTATTGAAAAAAAAGTAGAGTAGTTAAACCATTTCATCTCATAATATAATTTGATATCTTTAATAGGTTATGAACTACAAAAATCATTAATCCCACCCTTTTTTTTAGAAGAAAGCCACTGAGTCCTACATACATCTCTGTCTGTCATAAAAAAAAATTAAATGAAATATAGAGCTTAATACATTAGTTATGACATGTAAATCTCAAATAACAAGTAGCCCAAAAATCATGTATATTTATATTCTAAGAGGTAGAGTTTTTGTTTCAAGTTTTTCGAACACTAATAGCCATACATTTTAAAGCATGACTTGTTATTTGCTGTGTTCATCCTTTGCTACCATGGTTTTGATAGTCATCTATCTGGTCCACTTTTGAATTATAATTAAAAATTTTCGTTTCGTCAAAGGTTAAGACATAAGTTTTCAACCATATCTTTATCTTTTACAATTGCCCTTATAGTTTGGAGCACTTGGTCGTTTAATCCAGGAACCATCGGTATTTATTTAGTATTGTTTTAAGAGAACTAATACTGGACAGTGGACAAACAAAAAATAATCTATTCAGTAGTTTGTAGCAAGATGGTGGCTTTTTGTCAATAATCAAAGCCAAAACTTTATCTTGTAGGGTCCATCTTCTACCTGGTAATTTTCTCTCGACATTTTCATCTTGCTTTGTAAAAATAAGCACATTGACCTATGTATTTTGTCGTCACTTTGTTTTAAAAATCATTCGGAGTTAAATCATTTATTTATCTAATGTTGACCTTTTAGATTTCTTTATATTTTTTGTCGAAGCTTATTATATATTTCTTCTGTGTCTCTTATACAATTTCTTTTCCGTGTAAGTTTTGAATATTTTTTTATATCCGAATCTCTCAATATACCTTTTTTCTGTCAAGGTACCTAAAAATATATAATTAGTATTACATAATAATAAATATAAACAACTGATTTTCCTTCTCTGGCCGTAATGTTTTTAATATGAATCTCGCAAAATTAAAATGAATATATTATGTTAAGTAAAAAATCAACAATCGAGTTTTGAATATAACAATGTTTTAAGCTCTTATGGTTGTTTCAATATTCGCAAAATGCAAACAGAGATTTAAAAACAAATATATCTGTTTATCTGGACCTACTTGTAAAATAGATTATCACATGGCTTTCAAAGGCAGGTAGACATTTCTTAGCACGAACCTAGACTCCTTTTTATACCAAAAGTATTTGATGACATGATCACTTCATAATACAATAAATATTAAATAAAATGTATACCCTACAATAACACTATTATGAATCATGTAATGATCAAAATAATATCTTTATATACATCTTGAAAGTTAGTGACAACTTTTAAGCCCTAAAATAAATCTTAAACCTTATAATATATAAAATGAACTGTAATAATAACTTCAATTACTTGTGGTCCTGTTGATATATGGGCCTCATGTCGTTATTCACATAAAATATGTTGGACGTCTGTAGAAATTGCAAATGTATTCATTCTATTTCTATCGTTGTTTGTATAAGCTGAATCATCAAGTGTTTTCCACATATAGTATATCGATTATGCATCATTATCAATGATTCTTCAAAAGTCTGTTCATCGGGAAAACCAAAATTTTGCCCAGACTAACCCTGATAACATAAATCAATAGTGTCACTTATTATGTACCTATAACATTACACCTAACATGCACTTAATTAGTGAAGGAGTTACTGTGATGTTTGTCGCAATTTTATTTATGATCATCCATACAAGTATCAAAAAACATTTTTTATGACATAATTATAAGTCACACAAATTTTAGGCTTTGCTAAGGAATGTTTGTATAAGAAATATAGATGTTAATAATTTTAAATATGTCTATATTTATTTACCTGGAAGATCCCGTACCGAAGCACGAATTGTAAAAGTTGAAAATAGATCCTGCGCAGACGTTACTCCTCGTTTTGCACATTATTTTTTGATCACATGGTTTATTTAAACACAAATGAGGTATGTATTTTGATTAAAAGGTGTAATAATTCAACAAAGCACTGAAATACTTCGAACATTAACACAAAAGTATAAATTTTGCAATGGAGTTCTATCTCAAATTACTGATATAAAAACTTAAAAAGCGTCACTTTCGCACTTGAGTATTTAATTGAGATTGTTAAAAGTTATATCAATAGAATAACATCAATTTCAAACAGAATGAGAATTCACAACGGTAAACAATACGGGCGGCACGAATATTATAGTAACTATTTGAAAATCCATTAATATATAAAAGTACCTGCAAAAGAAAACGTAATAATTAATAAAAATAATAAATTTAATAACTTACAAATAAATTACTGACCATTACCGGCGTTGTCCGTGGTTCATAATCACGATTGTATCTCCGTATTAATACGATAGTTACTATATATCATATTTATATCAAAATAAAGTCGTTGGTACAATATTTAATAAACACTACATTCGACCATTCTTCTTGTGAATGACAATAATATTTCTATTGCTTTCTGTTACATAGCGCTTCATCGGTTTGTATATTGGGTCTTTGCTTGCATTGGCTTTCGGCTACAATCAGAGCTGACCAACTCTCTCAGTATATAGTGACTAGTGTCTTATCTATGCCAACTGTGGTCAGTGTTTAGATTCTTAGAACCAAACCAAAGCCAAGATATAAGAAACCAAAGTTAAAATAATATTTTCTAGTGCAATAGAGCAAGCTGCAACATTATAATAATAAGTATATAAGGAACGATAGCTCGTGGTTGGTGTATTTATGACTCAGTTAATCCTATTTACAAAATATTCCTTAATATTTACAAATATATACAGTACTTTCGTGTACTTGCGTGTTTTTCTTCGTTCTTTTTGAAATACATACAAGTAGTATGCAGTATATACATTATATTTCTTCTTTTGATGTAAGACATCTATATGTGAGGCTAAACCTGATTTTTGGCGTGATGAGACCTGGCAACGCGATGCCATGCGCAATCTCTCTTGCTGCACTGAACTCGCATAGTGCATACCTTAGTGTAAACAGTGTCGTATACTACGTTACACATATGTTTCAAATCTGCCACGCGTCCCGTGATGGTTCAATTCTTTTAGATTATTTTTGATTACTACCAATAAAAAGTAACATCGACAGTTTTGACGCTTTAAGCCGCCTTCTTCTGCTTGACAAAGTGAGCCCTGCCTTAGAAAAAATTCTCTCACACGGCACTGATGTGGCAACAATGTTGAGCCTCTTGAGTATATACTGATACAGTAATGGATAAACAGATCTTCTGGTGAACCACCAAAGAAGGGGATCTTCCAACCTGTTGATAATAGGCTCTTGAATGTATTTGTCTAGTTCCACTATCCCGGCTGCAGTGGTATTTTCTGGAACTAGACATGCTATTTCTTGATCAAAGTCATTCCATATAGATGAGCCTTTGGATGTTGATGGTGTAGGTAATGGCTGAGTAACACTCGTACACGATGTAGGCTCAGGTGCTGTTGTTCGCATTCCACCGACTCTTCTTTTTAAAGATGCCAAGGCCCTGTGATAATTTGTTTCATCGCGGAACCCTTTATTTTTAAATCTGGGATCTAAAATCGTGCTTTCTGCATATAATACATTACTTTCTATTGAATGAAAACGATCCTGAAATTGTCTCTCAATTGTTTTGAGTAATGTAAGTATGGCACCACTTTCTTGTGTAGTTTCAGCTTGTGTCAAGAGTAACGTGATTTGTGACTTAAGCAACCGACAGTAAACAATTACTTTTGAGAGACTTACCGATTTTTCAGTCGATATCTCAACAGTAACTTCATAGAAAATTTTTAAAAGTGGTATTGATTTTTCAATTACCGTCCAATCTTCGTTCGATAAAGCTAGATCTGTTTTAACTAGCGCTAGTGTAGCTATAAGAGCCTCTTTGATTTTTATTACACGCACTAACATATCGTAGGTCGAGTTCCACCGCGTGCTGACATCTTGTTTGAGTTTTAACTGTTGTAGGTTCATTTGTTTCTGAATAGATTTTAATTTGTTGAGTGCAGCCGTGCTTCTATGAAAATACTCAACTATTTTCTTAACTCTATTTATCGTACTGGAAATTTTTTCGATGCCAGCTTGTACAACAAGGTTTAGAGTATGTGCAAAACAACTCACTGACCGCCATTCACCTAGTTGTACCGCCGCGAGTATATTTACCGCGTTATCACTTACTACAACTCCCACTTTATTATGAAGCTGCCACTTGTTTAGTTCATCCTTCAAAAAATGGCAGAGATTTGCGGCCGTGTGGCTTTCATTATATTCTATACATCCAATTAAATTTGCACACAACTGACCGACATGTGGGTCTATATAATGTGCAGTGATGCCTATAAAACTTTCATTATTATCAGACGTCCAACTATCTGTTGTTATGCAAACAGCAGATGCTTTTAATATTTGATTCTTGACTTGCTCTTTTAACTGCATGTATATTTGTGGTAAGAGACTTTCTGAAAGTGTTTTTCGTGTTGGTAAATTATATGATGGATTTAAAAGACCTACAAATTTTTTGAACTCCGGGTCATTTACAATATTGAGTGGATGGTACTCTTTAGCGATCATATTCACTAGCTGTCGATCTAGTATTAATTTTTTGCTTTGCGGTAAGGGTCTTTGAGTAAATCCATCGATTTTAGACTGTACGACTCTTTTTTCTGCATGTACAGTACTACGTGGTGCTGATGATGCTGATGACGGCAATTCATCCGAGATAAAGGGCTCAGATTCTGTAGGCAGATTAACAAATTCAGCTTTGGCGTCAATCGGTATATTTTCTCGTTCCACCGGTGCATCACAAATAGTGGGGTGTTTACGCTTTAAATGACGATTTAAATTACCTAAACTGCCTGACGTAAATGAAATAATTTCTGAACAATAATTACACTTCCCTCTTTTAAAGTCTTTATCTTCTACAAAATGATTCCAAAGAACGCTATTTTTTCGTCGCGATGCCATTATTTTAAAGTTATTACTTTACTACGTTATCCTAAGTAACTATATATCTAATATATTAAACTATCTATAAAATTACACTTTAGTTAAACATAAATTAAAAAAGAAAAATTCAAAACAATATTAACAATAATTAACTAAATATATCAATGCGCGCACTAAATACCGTGTCACAATGAGGAAGAGAATTTACTATTAAATAATATTTGTTTTAAGTGAAATGGGACCTTAGAAGGAGTCAAGTGCATGAACACACGAAAAATTAAAATTATAAATATCAATAAACGAATGTCAGCCTTAACGCAAAGTATTGTACATGATTATTGTATAACAGAATACGGAATGTTTTAATCCAACTACTTGAGTCGGCTATCCCATTTCAAAACCTAGTAAAGGATTAAAACTAAATTTTACGGGAGAATGCATGAATAAACTATAAACTAAGGCTGTCTTTAAAACGTATCTCTATTATGTAAAAGGTACATAATAGACCTACACATACACCTTGTATATATGTATATTGGTTGTATAAGGTTATAAAATAAATAAACACACAGTACTATCAATATTGTAATATTTGTGTATATTGTATATTTTAAAACCCTTACTAAGTTTGATAATTGACACGAAATAATTAGGTTCATGTAGCAATTTCATAACATAGTAAGAGTACTTGCTAGGTTTTGTTATAGTTTGTGTCTTATGATACTTAGCATATATCACTGACCATATTCTAGTAATTATTGTATAAAATGTATAAGTACGAAAATAAAACGACGACTCATTGAATAGAAGAAATTATTCATTAAAAAAAAGCTACTTAGGTAGACATTTGCCCATAATTTGTCAAACAACAGTAAATCTAAATTAGATAAATTATTCTAAACTTACTTTCTTGATTTAGGTATCAGACGTACCAGTCTATTAATGATGTCTGCTCTTTACAATATTATAGTGGGTGTTACTTTTCTATTTTCTTCTTTTTCATTTTATTTAATACGTCTTGGAATCACAATACTTTTAGAAAAGAAACTGTAAATATTTTTATTCATTTAAAAAATCCAATTCCTTGAGTGTAATCTGACCTAACCTTGTATTTTACCGTTACGAGGCAGTGAATGCATCACTAACTAGCTATCAACGTTTAAAAATATCTACTTATTTGAGTATTCATCACTCTTATTTTTGTATTTGGCAGGAACTTATTAGTTTTATAAAATTATGTAATATTATAAAACTAATCTTGCAAAAAGTGTCCCTTACTAGGTTTTGAAATGAGACAGCCGTCAGCTACACTCATATTTACTCGGTTCGGGTTCGGCAGGACTCGGTTGTATTCGGCTTGTAACATGTTCGGAAATTCGTCTTAACAGGACATGTTTTGTGTGGAACTGGAACTGGTATATTTGACATCTCGGATTGCACCGATGTCGTTCCGACAGAGGACATAGTTCCAGGAACTATTACGATCCGGAACTATACACCTCTAATTTGAGCTGAATCATAAAATTTTAAATTTATTTTCGGCTAATGGTTCGTAGGTACATAACAGAAAATATAATTCATACTGTTGGATAAATACAGCAAACCCAAAATGACAACAAATGGAGTTGTTAATAATATGGTAAATACCAAATACAATATGTGATTAAATATTAATTTATTTTGATTTTGGTATATCATTTATGAAATCGGTGTGTTCAATGAAAGTAATACATAAATATGATTTCACTTTGATAAATAAACATGAAAAAATAATACGATGGGTTAAAAATTTCAAATAATTTATATATAGACCTTTTTTTTTTGGTAGGTATGTTATTTTGTATTATAAAATCCTTTTTTATTTTCGGTCGTAATGTCCACAAATAGAAAATGTGTAGGATGATTTATTTTCTATTGTAAGTTAAGATTTTTAGCATATCAGTATGTTAGTATTTTTTAGTTGTGTTGGCATTTTTCATTAATGTAGACCGTTTTTGGGGCTGCATTAAAAATTTGCATACTGAAATTAGGATGGAGGGGGCTGACTACCCCTCTATACTACTCCCCAGCCGCGGAAAGTCATAGTTACTGAGATATTGATCAAAGTTTTGAGGTTGTGCCACTTCCGAACAATCATTGGTAACTTTTTTAACAATTTGGTCATTTTTAAGTTAAAACAAACCAGTTTGTACAATAACTATGTCTATATATAAGTAGTGCAAGAAATGATTGCTGGAAAAATGTAAATTATATGGAAAAAATAAATTTTAAGTATTTCAAATTCTTGTAACAGAACTTAAAAATTATAGCAATTGTATATAAAATAAGGTTGAGTTTTCAACTAATTAGATAATAACTTGTATGAATCTATGGATATCTAGGCAATAAGGAATAAATTATTTATGGAAAAGCATAATTGAGCAAAAGTATTCAATCTAAAACAAGAAGGGATTTGATGTATTCGCTATACTAACCTACATAGCTGCGCTATGCTACAGCCCTATTCCTCTATTAACCTAACGTATCTCAATCGGATTTGCTTGGACTAGTTTGCTTGCTCGCTGCACTCGCTCGTCAGTCTTATATCTGGAGAGCTTTATGATCACACAAATAATTTACATTATATTCCTTTCTATGATTGAGACAGTTGAATTATGGATTAAATATAGTACTAATAAAACAAAAAATATAAGATCGTGGAAAAGATTCAGTTTGTTATACAAATAATTTAAATTTTTCATTTATTTGTTTTATTTTCTAAAATTATTATTCTAAATAATCATAAAACAACAATAAATATGTACAAAACAACAAAATTATGTTATGATAAACCTTGAAAATGTGCCTCTGAAGGAACAATCATGTTCCATTGCACATAACTTCAAACACTTATGTTAAAAAAAAAATACTTGTTTCCGCGGGGGGGAATGAGGTGTCTTTTGATAGGGGGTACTAACACCTATAAAACAACCCTTAAGAAGCCCAAATTCGAAATGCGTATTTCTAATGACAAGTCCTATTTTTTTCTAAGCCTGTGTCATCACATACCAATCTTTAGAAAAATCGAATTTTTATTCACAATTATTGTAACTAATATCATTATCAATGTATATAAATTTAAGGTAGTTAATAATTCTTATAATAAATGTTTACTTAAAAGACCCTAAATATATATTTTTAAAACATAAAATACAATAAAATGTTTATGTAGGATATATAAGATATTTTCATCAAACCATAGAAAGAAATAAAAGTTTAAAATTATGATTGTAGGAAATGTTTTGATTGATCTCAAGGCTGTAATAATTAAAGACCTACTCTCATTGAGATACTACTTAATTTAAACTAAAGTACCATTTCATAAGTAGATAGCTATCGAATAGAGTTGTTTTTATATCATTTACATGTGTAATATTTAATATTAGTAATTTTATTGGTAAATTAAAATTGTATTTGAATTTGTATTATTTTTCATCTATACTAGCAATATAACATTTTAGTCGGTTTTTATCACCCGAAGAAGAGAGAGAGAAGAGAATCTAAAGTAGATTCAGTACAATGAGCAATAAAAATTTGTGATATAGACCTACTGGGATATAGTGACTAAAAACTGACTGGTAAACTACATAGGAATAGTGTAATAGAAGATTCTAGTCTGTAAGGATTTTGCTGTTGGAGCCATGCCACTACATGCCATGGCAGGGATTTCCAGACCTAAAATATTCTCTTACATATAGCGTATTCTTTTTAAGTTTAGATTTTCTCATATTTCTTTCACTGTTTCGTTCATCATTCTTTCACAGTCTACATATGTTGCCACTAATATAAGCATTTAAATGTCTACAAATCGCAAAACATCTCGTAATAGCATTTTATTAACCTGAGAACATTCATTCAAAACTTGGCCATTTAAAAAATCTGATCACCACAACTTTTAACATTACGACAATTTTAATAATTTAAATTATGACGAAAGTCATCATAATGTCATGATTGTCTAATGTTTTAAATAAAGTAATACAATATTGATGGAAGTAACCTTAATTTATTAATACACAATTGTCAACCATTTTATGCACCTTTACTATATTTAAAAATTGAAATGACATAAAAAGATATGTTAGTATATATTTTTGTATAAATGTAAACATTTCTGATTGTCCACATAAATGGCACGAGGTCAAGTCTTAACATTAAGTTTTGCTGTGGGAGATAATTTGTTAACAGTTAAATGAGTATTTTTAACCACATACAAACAAGTTAATACCTAGAACACCTCATTTCCATGATCAGGTTTTCTTATTTAGATATAAGATAGAATAATTGATAAACATATATTTTGAAATATGTTATCATTCTGAATATATGTATAAAAGCTATAGGTGTATAAACTAACATTTATTATATGTACAACAGAATCACTGTACATCATCTTATCGAGTTATCCAATGCTGGATATGGGATGTAGCAGATATAGTTTTTACAAGGTCAAGAAAGAATGCCAAATATGCTGTCCTTATACTGAATCGCCCCATTACACAAAATCGAGAATTCTTGAAAGAATTTTGGAACAATGGTATGTCAAATTTTTGTTTTGTTTTAAAAAATGATATAATTACAAACATTATTGTAAAATATTCTTTTCTAAGCAAAGTGTACTAATTTAAATTTTAGGATGATTCTTCACATTATAACATTTTATTTTATTTTTAAAATAATATCTTTAGGGTTCTATGATGTAAAAATAACAGCTGTTGTCTTTATAAGTTCTTTTAATAACAGAAATGAGCAATATTAGAATATACTGTAGAAACTAAGATATCATTAGAAACTAAACTTTTTTTTTACAAAATGAAATTTCTAAAGAAAATGTATTTGTATTTATTGTGAAAGAATAGAACAGTTTAATACAAAGTATGGTCTCCTCTGCTATTCAGAACTTGTCGGCAACGATTATTCATTGAATTAATGAGACTGTTTATGTCATCTTCCGGTATTCGCTCCCAATGGAATTGTAGCAAATCCTTCAGTTGTTGGGTTGTTATCGCTCCATCCAAGTCCTTCAAAACACGTCTCTGGAGCATGTCCCATGCGTGCTCGATGGAGTTGAGATCTGGCGATTGTGCAGGCCAGGGCAATACCCGGATGTTCTCCGTTGCAAAGTAGTAACTGGTTCGCCTAGCTATATGTGAACGCGCATTGTCATGCATTAACCTAAAATCGGAGCCAAAGGTTTGTGCAAATGGGTATATAAGGTATAAGAATATCCTCAATGTAATTTTCAGCATTCATGTTTCCATTTACAAAAACGAGCTCAGTTCGCCTGTTCTTCATAATACCCGCCCATAACATAACCGTTGAGCCACTGTATGGATGAACTTCCTGAACGCACCTGAGCCTTTCAGTATTTCCGGGCCGACGATACACTCGCACCCTTCTTGTATCAGGCTTAAACCCGAATCGCGACTCATCGGAACACTTAATTTTATCCCATTGTTTCTGGGTCCATGTTATGCGTTCTCTACACCATTCATATCGACGAGCGCAATTCCCATGACGTATCGGTGGGCAACTGATTGGGCGTCGAGCTTGTAGGCCGTACTCATACGGTCGATTTAGCACAGTTTGAGGACTTACATCAACACCACTTGAAATTTGTAGCCTCAAACTTATCTCTCGAGCGGTTAACATCGGCTGGCGTCTTGCAGTCAGTTGTATGTACCGGTCTTGCCGAGTGGTTGTACTCCTTTTACGGTCAGGATGCTGTTCAGCGGGTTCTCCTGTATTATTGTAGCGCTGCCAAAGACGACAAATAACACTTCTATGAATGCCAAAATGTCGAGATACCTGAGATTGATTACTTCCCACTTGCAACATCCCTACAGCTCTTTGCATTTCATCTGCCATCAATGACGTCGCGTCATGACGTAAAGAATATCTAACAATTCAATTTTGTCGCTAACTTTATTTAAATGGTTGGTAAAATTATAAAATCAAGACTAAACGTAGCAATTAAAACGCACTTAAATTCAAACAAATTTTAATGAATTTTATGAAAAAACAAAACATAATCAAATATTTTTTTACAACCAGCCAGTATGTCCTCAATAACAAAAAAGTTTAAGTACTTACCTACGCACTTTGTTTGAGTAAATACTCGCGAATCACTTGTATCAGGCAACAGCCCAAGCCGAGGTGTGCCGTGCACCCTTGAGCTAGTTGTCCAAATAAAATCGGCTGAGTGCCGCAAGCGCTCGCCTTAGTAGTTCGGTGAAGCTGTTAAGACCTTGCCATGCCAACAGCGTAGTCAGTTCGAAAAAAAAAAAACCTTCATATCTGTTTATTATGCCTTAAACTAAAGAAGACTTTCTTTCTTGATGTTAGAATTATTCCCTTAAGATTAAGCTTGTGAACCTTCAAAAATATGGATTCTTGTTTAACACCATTATTTTTGTTCAATTAGGTTAAGGTAATTTTGTTATGAAATGCCTTTGTTATAGCTTTAGTGAGAGTAACTATTGATGGAGGTACTGTACAATGGGATCGATATCTCAATAACCTGTCACATGATGAACAGAGTGAATTAAAATTACCTGATCTTATAACTGGAGACTTCGATTCAATAACAGAAGATATTATGCAGAAATACAAAAATATGGGTTGTAAGGTAAACTTTAACCAGTAAACATTACATATATGTATAACAAACAATTTTTGATACTTTTTGTAACAAAAATAACTCTGTACTTTTTTTTGTTTTTGGTTTTAGACAGTGCATACTCCAGATCAAAATCTCACAGATTTCACGAAATCTTTAATTGAATTACATAAATATGCTGGAGAAAATTCTATAGAGGTCAGTTATTTGCAGTTATTTTTCATCGATTTTATTTTATGCATGAATTATGAGCCAATTTGCTCATATTTTTTAAATAATATAGTGGACGTTACTTTGCACTCCGCCCTGGAATTGGTTGGCAACTACAACACCTCACTGCTATAAAACGTTTAATTTTATTTGCGCAAGCTGATCTCTTTATAACCTATAACTACGAGAATAACATATTCGTATAATAATTGCTTGTCGGGGATCAAGGAATGTATGATATACATTAAATGACAACTTTCATGCAAAACAAAATAATCCATTTTACTAGAGTTTTGGCGGGATTTTAGCCTGTCATGTATTGGTTTTTATATTTTATCCATAATCTTATGTTATTTGACTATATATTTTGTAAATGTGGTGGTGTTTTACATACTATAGTTATTTTATTGTGCATATGTGAAGTAAATGGAAAATAATACCACGGCGCATGAAATTCTGAGATGCCATATAAACTCTCTGGAAGGTTCTTACAAGGAAGCCACCATCTTGTTAGAAAATTGAAATATGGAAATATTGAAATAATCACACGACGCTTGTAATATTATTAACTACACGACAATGGCAGTAATAATCTGAAAGATTGGTTGGCAAAAATAAAGTTAAAAAAAAACTATTTACTACTTTAGTCGCTGAAAGTTAGTTTCTTGTACGTTAAAGAACAGTATCGTGATTTTTTTCGTATATTTTTACCAGACTATTGCCATTTTAGTTCAGTTGTATCAGTTTATGCCAGAGGAATGAATGATCATAAATATAAAAAAAAATATGCTTTCTCAAAACAATATAAAAGATAATTTAATTCCCTTAGCAAACTATGATAACTGTGTCATACTGTATTTATGTTAGGTTTTTACCTACGAAATAGCCGTTTTGTATGAAAAAATTTAAACCAATTTTTTTCATATATTTTTTGTGTTAATCGAAGTAATTATCCACGCTATGAATGCATCTTTGCCAACGCAGTGGCAGTTTATTGATGCCCTTCTTAAAGAAATCAGCTGGACGGGAGGCAACAAATTCTTCAAAGGCATTTTGTACTGCCTCTCGGGTATTGAATTTTTTTCCCACCAAGGAGTTATCCAAATTCTGGAAAAAGTAGTAGTCTGTAGGCGCAAGGTCTGGTGAGTAGAGCGAATGATAGAGAACTTCCAACCCCAGTTTTTGCAACTTGGAGACCGTCTGCTGTGCAGTATGAGGTCGCGCGTTGTGCAAGAGCTGCGGAGACGAGCGATTGACCAATGCTGGTTGGAGATGTGCCAGCTTCTCTATCATTGTGTTCAGTTCTTCACAGTACACATCTGCAGTCATGCTCACCCCGTTTGGTAAGAAGCTATGTTGAATCACACCGGCGCTAGACCACCAAACAGTGACCATCACTTTTCTAGGCGTAAGTTTTCGTTTAGGACATTGTTTAGGTGCTGAACCAGGATCCAACCAACTTGCTGAGCGCTTGTGGTTATCATATGGAATCCATTTTTCATCGCAGGTAACAATGCGGTTCAAAATTCCTTCATTTGTGTGTCTGTTGAGCAGTGCAAGACACGTCTCGACGCGTACTTCGCGCTGGTGATCATTGAGTTCTAGGGGCACCAATTTGTGAAGCTTTTTTACCTTGCCAATTTGACGCCAATGGAACAATATTATTTTGACGCTAACGTCGAAAGCTGCTGCTAATTCAGCCGTAGATTGTGTATCATCAGCTTCTACAATCGCCTTTAATTCGTCATTGTCGACCAAAGTCTTCGGACGACCGCGAGGTTCATTTTTCAGGTCGAAATTCCCAGAACGGAAGTGAGCAAACCAATAACAGGTGGTGCGTTGGTTTGTAGTGTTAGCTCCGTAAACGTCGTTGATATTGCGTACTGCTTGTGCCGCGTTGTTGCCACGACGGTACTCGTATTCCATAATTACTCGAATTTTTAACGTATCCATGATGACAAAAACGATTGAAATGCGATAAAAATGTAACACTAATCAATAAACAAATGACTACTTTTGGAAATGGAATTCTATGTTTTTAAAATAAAATTAATTTGAAATTAGAATTCTTAGCCAAACAAAAATTATTTTGATTTGAAATGGCCAGTACTGCAGAACGGTAATTTCATAGGTAAAGGACCATATCGACGGGAGATGGTGGAAATGTCGTAACTTGCATTTTGGGCTAAATTACTTTTTACCATATTCTTGTATAGAAAAATACAGTTTCGAATGTTCTGGGTCTCGCTTTCCTACGATTTGAGTTTTCATCGATACGACCTTGGTTTTAACCTAGTTTTAGCGCTACACAATAACAAAATGAAGTTTTGAAATCGTTTTTTGGCTCTGGTGTAAAGTTAGGTTTTTCAAGTTACGACACTTTTGCTTTCTTCCATCGATATGTCTCAAAAACTATCAGATTCCACTGCTTATATTGTGTTATGTTAAATTGTAAAATATGTAGTAATAGTTATTTAATTACTCTTATTACAGTTATAATACAAAAGTTTCAGTTATTACAGATATTACAAAGCTATTAAAGTTTATATTTTTATTTTAGACCATAAAATTACATAACAAAAAAATATATATCATTTTTTTTAATATGTTTATTTCAGTTGGAAAATGTTTTCGCCGTCGGTCAAACCTCTGGAAGGATAGATCAAATTTTAGGAAACATACAAACCATGTTTTTGATGAGGGATCAGTATTTATTGAACTCCAATACACACTTATTCTTGATGTCTAATGATACAATGTCTTGGCTCCTTGGACCAGGAGACCATATTATTATAGTTCCCGAAGATGTAAGGCAAAATGAGATGGCGTGGTGCTCACTGATACCAGTTGGGGAGATGTGTCAGAATATAACAACTAGTGGTTTAAAATGGAATTTACGTAAGTGCAATATCTTTCTACATACTGTATACTTAGGGTGAAACCTATAGGGCACACTCAGACTTATCTCAGCTTGTCATCTAAGTCCTCAGTTTAAATTATAAAGTTTAGCTCATTTTGAGCTAAGTTGAAAAGAAAAGTATGATTACAGTTTACAGTGACACTAGCCCTTGCCCGCGACTTTGTCCGCGTCATAATAGTTACTTTGAGCTAACACTAACACGTAGCGGAAGTTCTCAAGAGGAAAAATCGCGATTTTGAAACATTTTTCACTGGTGTTCCACTCCTATTGATCTTAGCGTGATCAGTAAGTTCAGTAAATTTTGAGATTACCCCCTACAACGTCACAAACTCACAAACTTTACCTCTTTATAATATTAGTACAGATTTCTATACTTTTTTGATGACCATTATTACTTGATTCTCAATCAAGTGGTTAATTAATTCTTATTATAATGTCAATGTATTCTGATAACATAATTTTTCTAGAAAGTTCTTTAGAGAGTTGAGATGTCACTATCTAAAAGTTCGTGTTCCTTTTTATTCGTTTTATTTCTACATAACAACTAATTATATCATACGTAACACATGATCTATACTTCTATACTAATATTATAAAGAGGTAAAGCTTGTGAGTTTGTGACGTTGTAGGGGGTAATCTCTGGAACTACTGGTCCGATTTAAAAAATGCTTTCAATGTTATATAGCTGATTTATCGAGGAAGGTTATAGACTATATCATCACGCTAAGAGCAATAGTATTGTAAAATGTTTCAAAATCGTTCTTTTTTTCCTCTTAAGAGCTTCCGCTGCGCGATAGCGTTAGCTCAAAGTAACTATTACTACGTGGACGAAGTCGCGGGCAGATGCTAGTATTATATAAATGTAAAAACAAAAATAAAATCTACAAGGCGCGACGGACTAAATGCCATCAAAAAACTGTAATTTCTTTAGGATTTTTCCTGTCGAATTAAACCAGTCTTTAAATTTTTCTTGTAATTTGATTCGATTTTTTTTTTTATATCTAGGTAATCAACCGCTCAAGTTCGGTGAATTAGTAAGCACGTCGAACACATTTGACGGATCGGAAAAAATAAAAATCAAATGTAGTCACACGGTACTCTGGTCGATGAGAATCCCACGCGTAGGGGGTGAGTATTTATTTCATTTAAAATTGATTTGTACATGGGTATTTATTATGAATATAGAGTGTGTTTATATTTAACTAGCGGGCCCGGTGGACGTTATCCCGCTCTGATAATAAAATAACCTTCCCAAATTATATACCTAAACCTGCCTTGTAATTCACTTTATTTAATGATGAGAACCACATAAAAATCCGTTCAGTATTTTTTGAGTTTATCGCGAACAGACAGACAGACGTGGCAGAGGACTTTCTTTTATAATATGTAATGATACCTCTTAATTGTTCGAAATTTCAAAAACAAATACAAAATCAGAATTTGTCATTTTGAATTTTCAATACATACTTTGGTATATCATCAGGAAGCTGATTATACATATAAGCTGTATTAGTCCGCTGAAGTTGTTAGGGCCCAGCAGACCAATAGCGGTAATCAGTTCAATAAATGTAATAATAATCGGAAAAAAAAATTGCAGTTTGTTCCTGTGTTAGGGCAATCTCTAGTAATTTACTTATAGTACTTTTATGTACTCAGTGACACTGACTTTCATGACATTAGCAGCACCAGAGGAGCCGCAAGTGCGTTGCCAGCCTGTGTTGGCGGGTAAGGGAGAGGGGAGAGTGAGGTGGTCCTCCGGCGCTCTCACTGACCGAACGAAATGCAACAATACAAGCAACTCTACCAATTTCACAACTACCAAGCCTTGAAGAATTAGCTCTTAAGTATCCCTCCTACAACCGCTGTATTAGAAAAAACCCTACCACAATTATTATAATTTCATCAAGTAATAAGATCACGTTATGATGTTTCGAAGTATATGAAGGAAAAAATGCAATGGGGAAATGTTCTCGTAGTATCGTCATAGTCGAAATATTTTCGGTGATGATATCGTTAATACCTCGCCGAGTGCTGAAACCTTTTTCTTCGATAGGACTACTTTATTAGTTTGATTTTTTTTTTTTCGAAATGATTACGTTATTGACCCAGCAAGGTCTTAACAGCTTCACCGGACTACTAAGGCGAGCGCTTAAGGCACTCAGTCGATTTTATTTTGGCAACCAGCTCAAGGGTGCACGGCACACCTCGGCTTGGCTGTTGCCTGTTGCATGCAAAATCGCGACCTATCTTAGCTAACCTAGCTAACTATTCATATATGTATGAGTTATTGAAACGTATATGTGTACCAAGCATACACGCCTCATCAACTCCTCCATATATTTATTATCGGAAATTTGAGAGTTTTTAGTTCGATAAGGGAAAAAAGTAATCCCTTCCACTTTCATGTGTAAGCGTGTAGGCGTGCACGTGTGTGGGGGTGATCGTGTAGTGTTGTAGCGGTGTTGTAAATTTGTGTGTCACCGTATCGCGCAAGCAACGCACTCAAGGGCTCCCTACCGAGGGATCGAACCTAGGCTTGAGCCGCTGCATTGGGAGGCCTAATCAGGTGTGCGGGAGCGAAATTAACCCCCAGACCACGGCGTGATCTGTGGTTACGCGGGCGTGGGCGTGAACACGCTCTATTAGCTTGATGTGCCTTCATTGCTTCACTAGACTACAAAAGAGTTCTGCAGTAAATTTCTTCTGACCTAAAGAAACTTTAACCCCTCACTTAACATTCACGGAAACTTCGCAAGAATGATGTTTAATATAAACATATTTTTTTAATAGGATAGAAAATAGAAACAAATAATATCACTATATAAAATTATCGTAGTGCTGTGATTAATATTATTTTAATTATAAGTACAGGGTACATAAGGATGTAAATATATTTCAATCTATGAGAGAACGTAGAATGACCACCATCTATTTGTTTTATGTTCCAAATCAAAAAAAAAAAACAAAGCTTTCTAAATAAATAGCGTTTTAAACATAGTCCTTGGTATTTTCTACCTTCTGCTTTAAGCCCCCAAAGCACATTATAACCGTTTATCAATATTAAAGAAATTTCACTGCTAAACTTATATAGACGCAGTATCGTACTGAGGCGATTTTAAAGTTACCATATAATTCTATACAATGGGATCAACAATCAGTTTTATTCCGGTTAGTAGATGGTCTTTTGTGGGCAAACTTTAAAATATAACAAAAAACAATTATATTAAAAGATTTTTTCTTTTGCATTATCTTTTGAAGTATGGAAGTTACTTTAGGGCAAGCTATTGCAATGAAACTCTGAAATGGTCGTCTATAACTATTGTTGTATATAATTTCTACTTATAGAAACAGCTGTTTCAAAAATATAGGTTGATTCAAACGTCTGTACAAAATTTTAGAGCTTATGTTCTGAGGTCTGCAAATTTATTATGGCAAACAAACTTCAAATAGTAAATCTTCCTATAGCCGGTTTATTTTCGTTGCGAAATTATTTAAACTGATAATGGTTCTGTGATGATTTACCATTTAGAAAATTTACCGTCAACACTCGTTGCATAATACTTTTTGTCCGTGAACTTTTTGTCCTGATATCACACCAGTAGAGAAGGCAAAGTGTGGGCTGAATAAATAATACCATATGCATGTTTTGATTTTATTCTCTTCAATCTAACATAAATTAAAAAAAGATGCGAATTTGACTATTCGGCGGTCCAGTCCCGGACGTCAATATATGCCATTTGAGTGACCTTTGATACAGTATAAAATATTATTAAAAAAAAACTTCGGAATGTAGTACCTATAAAATCCTTTTTAAATAACAACTTGTTTTCGTTTAATATCAACGAAGATTGTGTTTATAAGTCTGTGCATAGAAATGATACCTAAACATTTTATATATTAAAACCTCTCTAAAGGTATATATACCCTCAGTAAAAAAATCAAAATCATTTTGAAACAAAAGATGGTTGTGAAAAAAGCTTAATCCATATCTGAAATAATTAAAAGGCATTAGCATATGGAGTTCTGTAAAAATAGGTTTTCGTTAATAAAATTACTATATTTTTCTTATTATTTTAATTACTATAATAACTATAGAATATATACACTGTTTACTCTGTATACCGAATTTCAAGAGTCCGAGTATTTTCTTTCGTTATATGGAAGGAAGGGAACAAATAAATGAGTTTGTGGTAAACAAACGAAATTAATTAATTTTTACGTTGTAGAAAGTACTTCGTTATCACGAACGACTTTATAAAGAGTTTACACAGCTTTCAAAAACTATAAATATTCTAAAGAAGAAATACAAAGACTGCTTGCAAGCGGTAAACGTGTCAAACGTACTACAGTCGGATAGAAGTAGTATGCAGTTCACACAGAATAAAAACCAACTACACGCGTACAAACATAAAAGGGACTCGAGGTACACGGCACAAAGGAGCGTCATACCATTTTTCGTAACGGTGCACAAGTTCCTTTTACTGCCGAGACGCGTCAAGTAGACGTTCCACGTCAAAACTCGTGCACATAAAGATATAAGAGGGAAACAAAACCTCCCTTTCTAAGGTTGATATGACACTTGTTTTTTGTTAACACGTTCAATGCCACGTGTTCTGAATATCAAACTTAACGTGTACGACAGCTGTTACACGTGGCACGGAACGTGTTAATGTTATATTGAGTACTTAAAGTCCGTAAATAAATCCATCAAATTCCAGATGGCAATTAAGTAATATTTTTATTTTGTTACAGGTCAAGAAAATGTACCCGTACTCTCTATATAGAGCCGATTGGAACGGTGTACGTATGACAGAAAAGTTAAATATAATTTGATGAAACTTATCGATGTGGTTACTGAGTATCTATGTTATCTAATTACTTATTCTCAGCCCATATTAACGCCAAAAGTAGTTGCATTTAGAATTAGTCATTTCTTGGTTTAGAACCAGTACTAGTAGTAATATATTTTAATATTTATTATAGACAAGTTATAAAAAAGCCGTACTTATATTACGTAATAATATGTAATTCCTATTATATATAGTTTAATCGCTTGGTGATAGAATAGTCCTAGCCATTGCAACTTGTATGTTTAAAGTGTTTTGAAATCAACTTTGTGTGTAACAAATAATGTATGTAATACCTTTAAACGAGCAATTCTTGTATATTTTTATATATTCAGGATCTCAAAAATGGCGTTATCCATTTCCGTGAAACTTAGTATGTAGGTAGTTCCGGGAACGATAAATCGATCTAGCTAGATTTTATTCGTAGAAAACTTTTAATGGAGTTTTCAGGCAATGTAAAAATATAGCTAGAATATACTGGTAAATTTCGCCGCCGCCGTCATAAAAAAAATAGCTCAGATGGAAATCGGTTGTTTCGATAATCCGTGTACCGCCAGTTCGAATCCGAGTGACAGCAGAAGAGATATATTTTTTAATATTTTTTTTTTTGTAAAAAAATGTTAATTTTATAAGGTAAACCTAACAGTTTATTTTAATTTAAAAATGTTTTTAAAGAACCGAGCTAGGCTCGGTCGCCCCGGTACTAAATAATTTACCAAAATAAAAAAAAACAACAAACACAATTGTGTTAAGAATACTCTTCAATTGAGTGTCTCAATAATTTTACAGCTATTTCTCGATATTCATATGTGAATGGATTGTTGACCCTCATTATATATGGTCTAAACAAGACACTATGCCCATACAGTTTTTAAGAGGTAACGCGGTCAATTAATGTATACAAAAGCATTGCAGTTATATTCCTGGTTGGTAAGTTTAGAATTTATTTTACCATACTATGTTTACCATTATCGTGTTCTAATTTCCCATAATAAATATGAGTACTGTATCGGTCAAATAAAATTCAAAACTAAGTCTTTATTTTTTAATAATATGCAAAATAACAAAAAGGCTTTCTAATGTACAAAGTCCCGTAATTATTATGTTAATAATCTATCTCGTAAGACGGTATTAGCAATGTTAGCTTCCAGAAATGTTTTTTTTTCTGACTACGCTATTTACCTAACAAGATCTTGACAGCTTCACCGGACTACTCCCAGAAATGTGTTTATGCCTTGATTACATTTTACTGATATAAAAAAAAGCCATAAACCTTTTTCATGATCTTCATCAAATAAGGCAGAAGAGTGCCATAATCTGTTAAAAATAGCAGAAAATTTAATGTCACACGCAAAGAGCATCTTTGTTTTATAACTTCTAAAATCTTAAAAAAGAAAAACAAAAACAGAATCATCTTTATATTACTAAAAATAAAAGAGTCGATGCAGTTTTTGAAGAAAAAAACAAAATAATGCGAAATGAGGATTTCGTATATTTATATCGATGTAGTCAGCCCAATGTGCAATTGTCTCTCGTTTGATAGTCGCAGAACGTGACAGCAATTCATTTAATTTAAAAACGTAGTCTTCAAATGTCTTGCCACAAGTTTCCTCTTAATACGTAATAAGAATTAAGGTTTCATTATTCAAATGTAGAAAGTAAGGTTTATCTAGTATATGTTAATGTGGTTCCAGATATGTAATATAATATACCTATATTCTTTAGATGTCTTAATATGTGTAATAAGAAAATATGACTCGTATAAAATCAAAAGCGCAAAGTAGAGAAAGCAAAGTTGGTAATCAATGAGATGTGAAAATGCAAAAACCTTGTCGCTAGCCGTATTGACTTCCATTAGATACTTTTTTTTATTTGCCAAATTACAGTTCATCAGAACAGCTTTGCCGCTTTTTGTTTTATACAACTCAATACGGTATATTTCCATATCTGGAGCGAAAATGTTATTAAACCGACATAGGTAAAAGATTTGATGACGTGATAACGTGTTATAAATCGATGAACGCCGGTTGAACGTACGAAAAGGCATGACTCATTGTCACGTTCCGCTCGACCGCCCAGTGCAAGCGAGAGCCTGGAACAAGGGAGGCGCGATCGGCCTAAGCGATCGTTCTGTATAGCGTCTATCTCTCTTCCTCTCCATCGATGAGTCCGAGACGTTATCACGTAAAATTATCGTCCGTAAACTGACTTTGCAGACACCAATTTTTTTTTACGTAGTACATTTTATGCGTGAGATATTTCATGAGGAATTGTATGATTTCAAACCGAAACGAGATGGATGTTAAAGATGAAGCAAAGATTATAATGGTGTTGCCGTAAATATAGTGCCTTTGCTTTGGTAACATTTTCACCCCAGTCTCGGAATTAACCACTAATCTCTTTATAATTGTAACATTCTCCTCGGGTGTTTCTGTACTTATGTGATTTAGAAATTTATTGTAATCTCAGTTACTTAAAAAGAGTCGCATTCAAAATGTGACTGTGATGTATTTTTTTTCGAAGTTATTCCAGTAGTTATTTAGTAGGTAACACTTTTAATTGTTAGTGAGAATTAATATCATCTCATAATTTAATTTATTCCTAATATAAATTAAAAATTATTGTTATTTGAGTGGTTTATAATTAAGGCTATGGTTTGTTAAGACACAATAGTAAAACAGTAAGACTAGATATATTTAACTGTGACAGTTTTAAAACCAGGTTTGTGCCAATAATTATTCATAAAACACACTAATATTAGACTCTCTAATCCCCTTTAGTCATTGTAGGTAACACTACTAAAAAAATGTTAGTCACAAATAACTGAGTTATTTTTATCAAGCTTGACTTATATCTTGTGTTGATATTAGCAGTTTCAAATAAATCAATGATACTTTAAATATTCAAACTGAAATGTGTAATTTTCATAAAATCAAAACTTTAAAATGTACCCGAAAATAAATAGAAAGTAAAGTTCATCACAATAGTTACAAATTTTGCACAAAATAATATTTCAGAGAATTGAGTTGGTTTGGTTTTCATTAGTAATATAAATTATAAGTAAGTATTTATAAAACACGGCAAAATTGGTGTCACTATAGTAGTTTCAACAAGCTGAACAAACACGCGGTTAGATTGTGATGATATTAGTTAAACTTGGTTGTATTATATTTTAGTCTACCTCACTTTGTTTGCTTAGTTATTATTTATACATTTTGTTATTTTGTTTTCTAATAATAGTATGTACTATTATTTGGAACTACGGTATTTTTATGGTTGGAAATAAATGTATACAAAATATATTCGAGTTTGTAATTTTCGCATTTCAACATTGTCGATTGCTGCTTTGTATTATAATTATATTATTAGCTGTTCATTTTTATTGGCATTCTACTTCAACATGCTTCGTGTTTATTATTTATGCATCCATTGTTATCATAGTACGAAATGAAATATGTTAATTGGGCACATGCATATATAAAAATATACATTAACATGGTTATTTTAGATTACATTGCGATACGTACCGGTAATTACTTGGCAACAATTTTGTGAATATAAGTACGTGAAAATGTAATGTTTATGTATTTACTTGAAAAATTGGAGGGTGGCGTTTTGACGTAAAAGAAAAAAAAAACAATAATTATAATTAAAATAGAGTAGGTGCGTATAGCGTTTTTTGTTTCTTAAAAATGTTTGCGGAAGTTTATTTCTGAAATTCAAAGACACAAGTCATGCTGTTTTAACGACTGAAATTTTAAATGAAACCTAATTTCTCTTATTTAATATTCATATTTTTAGTTATACAGAGAAATGTATATAAAATTAACAGCGAAAATACACATGCATTAAAAGAAAAGTAGACTTTTAGCATATTTACTACATTCATAAATGGCCCACAACACGCGCATTGATGAATCGCGTCAAGGTTACGGAGGCTGCAGGAGCGACGGTAGTGCCAACATAACGGCGAAATCACGAGATACATCTCCCTTATCATCAGCTGATGTAGAGTGAAAATAACTCGAGCACGATCCGAACCACTTATTTGGTGTGAATTTTATTTGAAGACCTTGCCCACCTAAAAATCGTGAGTATTCATTTATTTTATATCACATATATATACGTAATGTTTTCGCATACATTTTAAACGTTACCTTCGTTTTGAAAGAGAGATGGAATAAAATGCACAAACTGATTTTCATTATAATTGCTAAAGCTTATGTATGATGTAGCAATTAAAATGCATAAATTACCAGAAGTCACGCAAATACATACATATAAATTAATAATAGTTCTGGAACATTGATTAATTACTCAATATATTTTAGATAAAATTTTGTATTTAGATATTAATTTCATTTTTAATTCTGCTTACATTTTAATTACAAGACATCGAGAAGCTCTGTCGCCTTGATATTTTATATTTTGTATACGAAATGAAATAATTATTTTTACCCGTCTACTGTTTTTACGTAAGCCTTATTGTGGGTGTTTTAATATACGAATTGTACACTTTAGTAGAAAACGATCTTAACACATTAGAATTAATAATCAATATAATTTTTTTATCTCGAATGGACATATAACTTGCCGTGTCAAAAGTGACAAAGGCTATTATTACAGTTTATCTTTATAAGACATTAATAATAAAAATGATTTAATAAAGAATATTTGATATTTACTATCACTCAGTTGGAATATGTTTAAATTGAATAATGTAATATACTGAATACAGTAATTTAAAATACTGAAACGATTGCGATTGAAGGAGTTAACTTATTAAACAATTTAATGATCACATCACGAAGTTGAATACGGTCACATGTTCGGCGGGACCAACATAACAATGTTCCGAACGTTAGTTGGTAACCGCGCGCTCAACGCGGTGAACGTGTGATCGTCAAGCGGCCTTTGTACAAATACTACGATCATAGGTGCGTCTAAAACTTTATTTTACTTAAATTATTAATTGTACTTCATTCGCTAGCTTATATTCGCTGGCTCATTTCCGTAAGTGTAAGATTTGCTTACTAATTGTATTTAATCCTACACGATAATCGAGAGCGACTAAGAAATATATAACCTTATGTTAGTTAAAATTCTTGTCGAGTTTTAACAACTAATCCTTGTTTTATATGTACTTTTATTTTGTTGTATTGAACTGTTTAATCTCGTATCTTTGACAATTTATATTGACGGTATGTTTTCTTATTGGATGGTTACTTTTTTTGCATCTCAACCTGTTACTGTTTGTAGAGAATTTTTAACGTTTTGTGGTCCGTACACTATTCATATTCATATTCGATTGTGAATTTGCATGCTCAATGAAAAGAAGTTCAGTAATTAATTTAATTTCATGATAATATATATCACTAAGAACAGTCGATCTTGTTTAAAATACGATAGTCAGCAAACACTCTTCTTGTCCTAGTTGTGATATATATCTTTGTCAATGAAGATCTTATATCCAATGATAATTTTTATCAGACCGTTGAACAACTCTTCACTGTTTATTTTAATGCGTCCGCTGTAAGGAGAATTTTTATTATCGCTCAGTTTAATTTCACTGCAGTATTTTATGAATGACTTTACTGTATTACTTATTAGTATTAATAAAACAGAGTTCATTTTAAATTATGAATTAATATTAAACTTTTCAGTGTAATTACATCTAATTTTAAGTGATTGTAGGAATTGAATTTAAAATGTCTATCAATATGATGTCCAAACACACTGTAATTGTACCATATATAATATATCGCTGTCCTAACTAATATTAAACATACGAGAGAGAATTTGTTTGTTTGCTACGCTCTCATGTCTTAATTATTCAACTGTTAAATCAAGACTTGTTGCATACACACTGTTTAGAGATACAGAAAACGAGATCCAGAAAAAAGTACTTTACTTATTCTATTGTCTTTTAACTACATTCCATTAATTCTATTATTACTACTATTACAATATTACTACATCTACATCTAATACTCCATTAGTTCTTTTGTCTGTATTAACGCTAGCAAAGCCGCGCGCAAAAGCTAGAAAAAAAAATATTACTAACTATTCGCCACCGTTAAATGGGCTCTAGTATTTTTCTATGTTCCTTATCTTGCTATAACTAGTTATATAAATATATAATTGTTTGTATAGAAATGTTTCCCATTTGTGTAGTCTAGGTCTAAGATAATTATGATCAATCTATTTAACACCGTTTGATACATTTACCACAGCGTAGGATAGTTTTCTGTTCTGAGTCTTTTATAGAATATGTTTAGGTTTACTAGAGTATAATGTCAGTTAAAAATACGTAGATTATTAGTACTTCGATGAATTTTAACAAAAAAATAAACCTAAAAAGTACCGAATTTCGTTTTTCTAATTTTTGTTGAGTTTTAACCAAGTTTCTAGAACTTTGTACCCTGTTGTATAGAAAATTAAAATTGTAGTAATTTAATGTTAAACAACAGATTATGTAATGTATTAGAAGTTTTTTCCCTTACATTTACTGAGAATTGTTACGTAACTGAAGTACTTAGATGAAGTTTTCCATTTTGTAAACAGTCAAGTAAGTTGACGAGTCACGTGCCGTGTGAAGATAATGGGCTTCTTTCGACATTGTGATAACGGTTGAAAATCTTTAGACATCTCGAGAACTGTATCCATTTGTATACGAATTTCAATATACATGATTATTGTTACGACATCTGAGTACTTAAACGAACTTCAAGTTTGTCTATGCACTTGCCATTTTATTTCGAAAATGGTTCTTTAGTAAAAAATACTTCATATTTAAAATTGTATGCATGAATAGGTCTAAATATAACGATCAAGTAATTTTCCCCCCTCTGTTTGTCAATCGATTTTCTTTTCCGCAAACCAGATTGTTGGTGTGGCGAATGTGTTACATGTGGCGACGCGATGCCATGCGCAAGCGACTGTGCGCAATGTCTCTTGACGCACTCAGCTCGCATTCCTAAACTATAGTGTAATTTGAGATTCGTTCGATTCGAATAATGTTGATGTTCACATCTACCAGGCATCCCGTGACGGCTCAGTTTTTGTATGGGCTTTAAATGTTGTCAACATATATTTTTCCATACGATTATTTAAATCGATATTTATCATACTTCACGCACTTTGCCTCTACAGTATTCACATATTAATCACAATAGTTTTGTCATATAGTAAAATAATGCTGAATAAGATAATGTTACCGAATAAGCTAATTAAGTTACGATAAAATTATTTAGAAATCTTCATTTGAAATATGATTGTATAAAAATATGCTAATAAATAAATAAGCTCTTATTTCGATGACAAATGTTTACTAGAACCTTACTACTTACTACTTAATAAATAGCTCTTGTCTTAGCTCTTTACAGTTAAACTTCTCGATATCAGCGTATAAGTAATACTCTAGCTGTGTCCGCGACGTTGTCCGCGTGGAACCTTATTGAAGTCGCGTCGTCATTAAGATTACAATAAATTTTGATAGAGCGAACCGATTTTACTGAAACAAAGACTTAGAAAATGTTACTTGAGGATATACTTTATGATTATTATTTTATGGTTTTATCGTGAAGGCATTAATTACTTTAGCAGTGAAGCGTTTTTTAACAAACATATAGACATTATTGAAATATATCTTAATTCTTGTTCCTAGACAGCTGCAATAATTAAAAAAAAAAACTAAGTAGATTTAGTCATTAGATTTACATTCTTGTTATGTCTAGATATTTCAACTTCGTGAGAAAGGCCTCAGCACAGCAGATTAAGCATATTAGGTGTCGTATACACGTTAAATTATCAGATAAGTAATATGTTTTATAGAATTGTTTGTATTAATAATAAGGTATACGCGATCCGTCCTAGAATCGCACAAGTAATGTGTATTTAGCATCGTAGCGTCAAGTGTACAAGTCATTTGATACTTTAACTGATAACAATTACACTGTATAAATTGACGGTTCATTTAAATCAAAGAAGCGTCATGTATAAAATGACTGAGAATGTTTTGTTAACAGATTTGGCCGCGTTTTGTTCGTCATGTAGTTACTTTAATATTTTACCTATCCATCTTTATATATAAATTTCATCTGTACGTGTGTATGTCACTGAACTCCTCCTAAACGGTTGGACCGATTTTGACGAAATTTTATGTGCGTGTTCCAGTGGATCAGAGAATGGTTTAGATTCACAATTGGACCCGGTAGGTGGCGCTGCGGTCGAATCAGTGTGGGACAACATTCGTCGGTCCCGCTAGTAATCTATTAAATACTAGTTTCTGCCCGCGACTTCGTTCGCGTGGGCATAGTTGATTTGGGCTAACTAATATGCAGCGAAAGCTTTCAAGAGGAAAAACACCCGATTTTTAAACATTCGTCAATGTTGCACCGCTCCTATTGGTCGTAGCGTGATGATATATAGCCTATAACCATCCTCGATAAATGAGCTATATAACAATGAAAGAATTTTTCAAATCGGAGTAGTTCCTGAGATTACCCCCTGCAACGTCACAATTCACAACGTCACAAACTCACAAACTTGACCTCTTTATAATATTAGTATAGATATATCATAATCTAATAAAATATTTCACTCCATGTTTTGTAATATTGATGACATTTCACGTAATATATATAGCTCATTTGTTTATACTAATATTATAAAAAGGTAAAATTTGTGAGTTTGTGACGTTGTAGGGGGTAATCTCAGGAACTACTGGTCCGATTTTAAAAATTCAATGTTATATAGCTTATTTATCAAGGATGGTTATATGCTATATGAGAGCTAACGCTAAAAGGAGCGGAGCGCCAATGAAGAATGTTTAAAAATAGGGGTTTTCCCCTCTCGAGAAATTAATACAGAATTAGTTCTGAGATATCACAAAAACTCCATGGAAAGTTTTAACAAGGAGGCCACCATCTTGTTAGAACTTTGAAATTATGACAAGACACTTGTAGTATTATTACCGCCTGGACAATGGCAGTAATAGTCTAGAAGACCGAGGGTGATGTTTATAAATACTTTTCAATTTTTTTTTTATAATTATAATATTACATTACATCATTTGTTATTTTGTTCAAGTTTTTGAAATTTTACAATAAATACGGTATTTTAATCGGTACTTGTGTATTAAATGCACCGCGTTCGCCAACCGCTCCCGCGATCGGCTCGCGTTATCTTTTTTCGTAAGTCTAACTTAACCTAACTAAACCGAGACTGTTTTGTTTTAACTTAAAAATCATCAAGTTGGTAATACACAACATTACCGACGATTGTTCGGAGGTGACACATAACCTCAACACTTTGATCATGAATATCTCAGTAGCTATGTATGACTCTCCGCGGGGAGGAGAAATCACCTCTTTCGCCAGCTAACCTCGCCCTCTCAACCTGTATGTCAAGATGCGAATTACAAATGCAGCCCCTCAAAACAGTGCTTCCCCTTTTAATTCTGTTTGGTTAGGTGGTTAGACTGCGAAAAGGGTAAGGTATATTTAATACACAAGTACCTATTAAACTTATGCTGCCAACAATCTCTTGACCAGTGCATCATAAGCCCTAAATTCGTTTATATGGAGGTTAAACCCTTATGATTTTAAATAGTCAAGGGCTTAAGCGCTCGAATAATATTTTTATAACTCTATTATAATTCATCATTTTAATATGTCGTAGTCCGGTGAAGCTGTTAAGACCTTGCTAGGTCAATAGCGTAATCAGTTCGAGAAAGAAAAAAAACATTTTAATATGTTTTATAAATGTATATTGAATACATATAAACCATCCGAGAGATATTATGTAGTTTTCAACAACTAAGTGAACACAGGTAGACACAAACGCGGTCATGTTTTATAGCATTTTAAGCTTAACTTTACGGTTGAATCAAGAAATTTTTACATTCAAATAAAGATATTCGTTATATAAACACATCTCAATGGTGATCCGTAGTTTTAATGTTCGTTGTTGAAAGAAATCATTGGCAAGAACATTGTCAGTATATTTTAATGCTCCGAGTTCTGACAATATTGATATATAACGCCATGTGTTACACTTGAATAAAATGTAGTGTAAATATAACATAAAATACCTTTTAAAATAAATATTTATCTATTGATTTATCTCAATGTATTTATGGGCTTAAATTGTTTATTTCTTTTATAATGTGTTAACATGAAATGCCACTAAATTTATCTTAGGTATAATATTTAGGCAGTTTCGTTACGTAATGAATTTTCTGAGGATCAGTAAAGTAGGTTAGATAGGTAAGTAAAGAGTTGAATCAACTAAGGTGAAATACAAAAATTATTATTTAATTGTGACGTCACATTTCAATATGACCTAAATTCAGTTTTAGCTGCTCCTAATTTTTTACGCAATTTTTCAAGATCTTCAAATTTTCTTCATGTAGAATATGAAGATCATTAAAAAAACTAAAAACCTTATGAACGGCAAAATCTGGACTTCGGTCTCGGTGTGTAAGAACTGAAAATCTTAAAAAAACATGTTATAAACTATTAAAATTGGATTTAGCTCATTTTTAAATGTAAAACACACAATTGTGATTATGTGACAAAATTTGAAAAAACTCATCACCTTTACTTATGGAGTGTACGCTTTTTTTTTCAGAAAGTAAATTTGATAGTTATAACGTATTTCCTAATTAAAGACTAGCAGTTAGTGTTTTGTCAAAACCCTAAAACGCTTTCACTGATTTTAAGTTACCAACTTTAAATATTACCTCTACAGCTTGGCCTTTATGAAAAACGTAATGATATAGGACCTAGATATTACTTTGAGAGTCTTTTATTTGCCTACTAGCATCTGCCCGCGACTTCGTCCGCATGGATTACTTACTTTGGGCTAACGATAACACAGAGTTTTCGCTAAACTCTCAAGAGGAAAAAAAAGATTTTGAAACATTATTCATCAGTGCTCCGCTCCTATTGGTCTTAGCGTGATGATATATAGCCTATAAACTCCCTCGATAAATAAGCTATATACCTAACGCTTAAAGAATTTTTAAAATCGGACCAGTAGTTCCTGAGATTACCCCCTACAACGTCACAAAGTCACAAACTAACCTCTTTATAATATTAAAGTACAGATTTAAATAAAAGTGTCGTCAAAATCGTTCCAGCAATAATAGACTCCTGAATTATACCCATATATTTGAATTTCATCATAGTGTACTATAGATACGGTACATTCAAATGACAACAACAGATCCCTATAATCTACTTTTCACATTTCCGTCGACTGTGTACCACCAATGCAATAATAGTATTGCATTCATTGCGTAACAAAAGAATGACCTATAACAAACTATAAATACGAACACGGTTCCTTTCTGTCGCCAATTTCGTTCTTCTTTCACTGTCATGTATATTATCAGCATTAAATTTCAGTTTTAATACGCAGTTCTCTTTATCTTAAAATTTAGAATAGTGCGTGATTGAATTTTAGAGTAGAAATCATATGACACCGCAGAACTATATGAAATACTGGAAATATTTAGTGAGTTTGTGCTTATGAAATAGTTTAGAAAAATTATCCGACACAAAATACATATAAGAGTTGTCGAGGTATGTATGCTTGGTACACATATATGTTTCGATAACTCATATGAGTATTAGGTTAGCACAGATAGATCGCGAATTGCATGTATCAGGCGACAGCCCATGCCGAGGTGCGCCGTGCACCCTTGTGCTAGTTGACCAAATAAAATGGGCTGAGTGCCGCAAGCGCTCGCCTTAGTAGTCCGGTGAAGCTGTTAAGACCTTGATAGGTTAATGGCGTAGTCAATTCGAAAAAAAAAGATTCAACGCGGACAAAGTTGCAGGCATAACTATTCGTCGATATAATTATTTAATTACTTTATATTCATTACCTATAGTTAAATTATATTTTGATCTTGTTCAAAGATAGTGTACTAATGCGCGTGTTGCACGGGATAACAAGTATGATGTAAATATGAACACCGTCAAACCTTATCACTTTTACAGTATTTCGTATTGAAGAACCTTCAATAAAATTGGAGTAACCGACAGTGATTATCTGAACATTTCATAATTTACACTTTGAATTGTGTGGACAACGAGTATAAACAAAATACTGATGTTTTCAAAGCATTATCAGAAAATAACAAATATTCTAAGTCATATGCTTAGCTATATGAATAATTTCATAGAAACAATTTAGCATATTATGTCTTCATTAGCATCCGTTATCGTTAGGTAAGTGCTAAATAACTTTCAAGGTCATTTCAACTAGCTTCTATTTCCAATCCACCTCCGTTTTGGTATGTCATCATGCACTTAGAAACGTAGACTGACACCGACGAACATCCTAGAAAATAGTATCAAATCATTTTGAGGACGACTTCGCTAATAAAGATCGAGAAGTAGAAGAAAAACTGCGTTAAACTGATTTATCTATGTCTATTTATATATAGTTTGTCATTTAAATATTCTAAGAAAAAAATAATTAAAGCTTGGGAGTCATAAAATTAGGGCGAAGACAATTTCTAATAAAATACAGTACTGTTAAGAATGATAAATAGGAAAAATATGACCTAACATACCTATTATTACATTTTATGAGTACCCAAATACATAATACGGTAGCAAAGTAGAAAGTGCGATGTAATGAGATTGTTTTTTATATAATAGCTGGTTTATTGTGAATTCATCGGTTTGATATTTCATTTCTAATTTCATGAAAGACTATCCACTAATTTACCAATAATGAAGTATGGTACAAACCTTCCGATTGCTGATCGGCTCTGCTCGCGTTTATTGCTGGTCATTATTTTAGTATGGTAATTTTAATTTGGCTCATTTTGTATCATTTCGTGTCGAATCGGAATGACATATACTCTCCGTATACAAAACATTATGGGTAAGACTTTTTTAACCACTAGGCCAGGACAAACATTGGCAATATATAAACAAACTAACTTTTATGCCATAAAGACGTAAGAAACAATGTTGACATTACTGGATAAGAAGCCAGATTCAACTAAAGGATTATATTATACATGTGTAGGTCAAATTCGAACCATAAAGAAAGCGTACGAAGTTCTATTCTGTCGGTGACAGTGACAGTGATTTTTCGTGACAGTGACAGTAGTTTTTGGCGACACTGACAGTGACAGTAATTTTGGTGACAGTTACAGTAATTTTTGGTGACGGTATCAGTTATTTTTGGTGACAGTGACAGTAATTTTTGGTGACAGTGTCAGTGATTTTTTATGTGCTTAATAGGTTTTGTTTGACCAAAATCTCATCTGACGTTAAATGACGATGTAAGCGGAAGATGGTAAATTCGATGCAGAACTTTTCGGAGATAGTTTTAGACTACTTATTTTTCGGATTTGATTGATACTTTTTTTAATGTCCAACAAAGCGGGCAGGAATCGGCCAGTGTAATTATTAAATTATTTTAAAATATTCATATAAAACCTAAGAACACTTAATTTGAAATCGATAAATGGTTTCCGAACTGTTGGTTTACTTTTGTTCTCATAATAAATGGAGCAATATAATATGTACTGTTATATTGTGTATATTTTCTACTTGTATAGACGTTTCTATGAGTAATGCAGTTTATGTTATATGATTAACAACAGATATTAATAACAAATAAAGACATCTCGTTTACCGAGTTCTTTCATTGCGTACATACATTCTTTCATATATTGATTTACGTTATCTAATAGCTCAGTGTAATGATGTGCAAGCGTATAATTTTACTGTGAGACAATATATAAGAAAAAAATCGTACATTCAACAACATGTTCTCCATGACATTTAATGTTATCGAGTTTAGTTATAATCAATATTTCCATTGCTACCATGAATTATTTTTTATTTTACAAACTTTAGCAAATTAATTGACGTCTTGGCAGGCTATGCAGCCTTATTTATCTTTATATGTATTATATTTGAGGCACTTTCTCTCCATTTTAATATTCTACCGTAGAAATCAAGAGGGCGGTATGATTACAAAATATAATTGGCGGTATTTTTTTTTGTTATATATTTGTTACTTTGGTTTTATTTCTATTTAATAAATTAATTCGTCTCTACTCATATATGAAAATTTAGGTGTATACTTTTTCAGTCACAAAATATTATAACAATAATTTAAAAAAATCCCGAAACCCGTTTCTGTAACTTATATAATGTTAATTACCAAAGTAGGGCTATAAATGTTTTGTAGCTTAAATAAATATGAAATAGGAGTAGATTTTGCTGACGAATTGAATGAATGATAGCTTTCTTAAGTAGGTAGATGACAACTACCTAGTACTGACAAATATTTGTAATACATTGTTACGAGGGGGTATAGGTATAAATCTAGAAAACTACGATCAACTCATTTGGTTTGATTTACTCGTCTTGTGGATGCTTGAAAAGAATCGAACCGTCCATTAATAAACATTAGTTTCATACGATCTCACGAGTTGATTATAACTCGTATTTTAGTTAATTAAAATACTTAATTAACTTGATTGAAATATACAGATATGTAAATTCTCTTCATTCACATGGAATCTGTAATGTGTTTTTTGTATTGTATATAAAATATATTTCATTCTACACCCATGATCATTAAGCATACAAGAAATTAAATTCAAGGACTGAAATCCTACATATTCTGAGTAGTTTCGAGGTAAAGTTTGTGTGAACAATTGGTTTATATCGAGTGGTCTTTTAAATATATTCTTATGTATTAAAGTAAAGTCGAAAGGTTTATTAACTACGATTAAGGTCTGATCTAAATTCAGTTTAATATTTTGAATAAATGTATGGTAAGGTATTATATAAAGATATTTTAATAGAAACAAACAGCCCGCCTCGGTTTCGCGTGGATGTACAAACGAAGAAACCTCATAGCCTTACAGTACGATGACCTCTTTTTACCCTTTTAAGTTATTTTTTTTACATTTTAATCTTCTTAGGTGAACTATGAAGGTAAACTTGAGCAATATATAAATCAATTTCAAGATGGTAGAGCCACGCTGTAGCTATTATTGTTTTCAGTATGAATGGGTTGACTCGCCCGGGATAGTAGCACCCGACCCACAGAAAACCGATGTGAAATAGCAGTGCTTGCATTGTTCCGATTCGTTCGGTCAGTAAGAATGCCGGAGGCTTACGTCCTTTTCCCTTCCTCTTCCCTAACCCCTTCCCCCAAACAAAGGCTGGCAATGTACTCGCGACCCTCCTGTTGTTGCTAGTTACTCGGCTGTTTATTTGCTTCCTATCACATAAAAAAAAAAAGCATAAGAGCGTAAACTGTACCCACTTTATTGAAGTTTATACTTATATGCCTTTACGGTTCATATATATTGTTTTACGGTTTGGCTCTATCATATAATTCAATTAATGCTTACTACATAGTATTGCCGATATATTAGCGCGTTATTTTGATCGTGTCGGCCAGCCTGACGAATTTAATTATTTAAGCCAGTAATTATATTTACCTACAGTAATTAATATTTAAAGTAAATATTACGCATTGACGACGATCTGTCTCAACGAGCCAAGAGAATTAAATTACAAGGTTTTAAAGAAGTCGTATGGAAAGAAAAGCGGTAATATCCGGTTTTAACGTAAATCTATTGTTTTTTTTTTAAATTGTATTTAGTCATTCCTTATATACAGAACAAAATTCGCTAATAATTCATTAGTTTCAATATTATTGCGGTTTTTTCCAATGTGTATAAATACTGTAGATTACTAGAGGTAAGAATCGTGAAGTATGGACTAATAGAGATTTATAATTTAAGATTTTGATTCGTCGATGCTAAGGGTATAAAAATAAACTCTTTCCATTTTTTGGCATCACAAAGAAAATCGGTTGAGAAATAAAGGACGAAAAAGCACTTAACTGTTTTACCATTGCCTACTTATCTAGTCATATAGCTAATATATACCTATATTGAAAATACAGTTCTTTTGATGCTTAAATACGTAAAACATATGAAAGTGTTGGAGTAGGACTACGATCATTCGATGCGGAATTTTTCATAGATTGCTTGATTTGGGATTCGAGTGACTGTTTCCCATTTATAATCGCGAACGAAGCAGATGGGAATCACCTAGTATATAGATAAATATACTAAACTGACTGCTAGTAATAATAACTGACTACTGAATGATATAAATAATTATTTTTATACAATAATAAACTTATCCGCACTCTATTGTATAAGTATATAACAGTCATATTTAGAATTCGCTAACAGCTTCTGCGAAAGTCTCGCTATACTTTTTACGGGAAGTATAAAATATAAGAATAACCAATCTAACCTATAAACATATTTATTGGTCGGTTTACGTATGTCGTACTCGGATATCCCGCATTCTGTGGTCTGTTTCACTTTCAATTCTAAATTTAGTTGTTTATCTCATTTATTGCAACTGTTTACAGAGGATCGTCTGGTCTTATATGCTTGTATTCTTTGATCTAGATCCCGTTAACCTGCACGCCAATATATCTATTACCTGCACGGAATTTATTTATTGCGCTATTTATTACAACGTTGAGAATAGTTCTACGCGTAATATAATCCATGGTATACGAAAAAAACTAGAAGACCACTGGCTTTATAAAAAAAATCAATTAATAATCATAAATGTATTTTTCTTCACAAGGTTTTATTTAGCTTGTAATGTTTATAAGTTTCTTTAGGTCAAATCTTGCAAGCTGACGCTTGAAGCTTGGTTCCTCAAGACCTACGACTTTCCTTTTTTTTCTCGAAATGACTAAGTTATTGACCTAGCAAAGTTTTAACAGCTTCACCGGACTACCACGACTATACAATTTTGTATGTTTGCATATTTATTGAATCCTGATGGCGATATCCGAAAATGACACAGGAACAAAATGGTGAATTTCAAAATTGTTGATATTAAAAAATCCATTTCAACTTTCTGATATATCTGTATAAAAGTTTGTATTTAAAAATATCTTTGAACAATAATTTATTATACATTGTAGGTTGTACTCAGATGAGATTAGCTCATTTTATATAAAACAATGCGATATACTAAACTAAGAGAAGTACTAGCTATAAACTGTAACTGCCGGAACACTATAGGTTCTTGGCGGTACAATTTTAACATAGCTTTTAACTATCCAAGTAAGCATTAGAAAAAGTCCAAACATCAAGCTACCGTCTCATTACAATATATTCCTTCACCGACTGGTCTGACTCATTGCTAGTCCAGTGGCTGTAAAGGTTCAAATTCCAACAGGCCAATAACGTAGTCAAGTCGAAAAAAAAGTCCGCAATGGTACGATTCTAACCCACGGTGGCTATACAAGAGCCACTACTGGGCCATCATCCCCTATCGGCGCATATCTATTCCTGTTCTAAGAAATACTTTCATTATATTAGTTAGTTTTACAAAATGTATTGACCTTTTTAAAATGTTAATTTTATTCGATTTTCAGTTACCCTCTGATAACCTCATAAACGAAACTTTATGTTTTCTAAATTTACTATCATTATCATTCCTTTATGTTCAATTTTAACCGTGTACTTCTTGCGCATCAAGTTGTTCTGAAATAAATCTTTTACATCTACGAATTCCTGAATTGATCCAACCGTCCATCTTTATGTATCTGTCTAGACTTGTGTTAGTTCTATTTACGGTTCTTCCGTAAAATAAAGGTCATCTTATCGGAAGTGGGCCCGGAAACGCATGTGACAGATCTGTGACCTTTAGCCGAGCACGAATCGACACCTGCGCTCCGTTCATAGCCTTCGTAAGGCCAGACTTATTATAATTTTTATCCTGTTTGTCTCACACTTACACACTTACAGTAATGATTGATTACGAGATATGATTTTACTATGAAGTCCCATTATTCTCTTAAACTTGTGTGGCATCTATAATCTATAGTACTTAGTACAGTGTGTGTTTGAATAGGTAAATAACCGCTCTCTCTCTCATCTCCTTTGCAAGTCTCTTTATTGACAGTAAATTGAATTAGCTAGTAAAATTATAAACCATCAGATAACCAAGACTATCTTGGTGCTAAGAATTGAGTATAGTAATTATGAGTAAAACGCGAGCACAAGACGAGTTCCTGGTGATATGAGATGCGAAGAACTCGTTTGGATGACTCCAACTGGTTGTAAAAACATTTCTCAAGTATAAATAATTTCTTGGTATAAAAGTTTGTGCTGCACCGTTGCACGTAATCTCGGAACGAGCTATGTTAGATAATATTTTTTCATTACGCTTTCAGTTTTGTACAAACATCTTTAATAATGTACAGCATGTATTTTTTTTTTTTTTTTATATCAAAGGAGGCAAACGAACTGGTGGGTCACGTGATGTTAAGTGATCACCACCGTCCATAGACACTAGCAACATCAGGGACGTAGCAAGTGCGTTGCCAGCCTGTATATGGGAGAAGGGGGAGGGGAAGGAAAGGGAAAGAAAGAAAGAGGAAGGGACGTGGGCCTCCGGCTCTCTCACTGACCGAACGAAACACAACAATGCAAGCACTGTTATTTCTTTATGGTTTGAGTTTCTCTAGGAATAACCTTTTAAATTATTAATTGTACAATATATAAATAATAAATAGCACTTTAGAACTAAAGTAGTCTGTACCATATCACAAATAATACAGTGTTATACAAAGTCATTTTTGCGTTTTCGAGAATAATATTTATCGAAATTAAATTACATAAAGGTACTAGGTATTATTAGCCGCTATTATTCAAATGAAACTTACCCAATGCCTAAAGAATAATATACACTTTGAAAGAAATATGCGAACATATACAGATCAGCGTATAGAATAACACTACACCGTATTGTTTATGCCTGGTAAACGTAACTAATCGGACTAACTGCCTCGTCGATTGTTATGTTAACTACCTACTTGAGCCAACGCTGACAAAAATACCACGAATGCTTTGTGATTACTTTGTAACTTTTCTGTCTTCTTAATATTAACGGAAAATAAATCAGAAATAGAATAAATCCATTGGCATTTATTTGTACACGTATGAATTATAGGGCGCGATAACAAAATATGGAGGAGAAACGAACAAAATTGGAATTCAGAATGATAAGGTTTTAAGTATAAATTGTTTAACGAAATACTAAGGATTCATATAGAAGCTAATTAGTAAAAGGCACTCTTGATTGTATTTTGCACCTGAAAATTAATGTGATTCTTGTTTTAACATGACAAATTTATTTTTTGGAATTGGTATCTATCTATCTAATACCTTTAAACGAGCAATTCTTGTATATTGTTATATATTCATGATCTCGGAAAGGACGTTAGCGATTTCCGTGAAACTTAGATTTCATTCATGGAAACTTTGGTTTTTGTCTGAGTTTTAAGGCAATGAAAAAATATAGCTAGAATATATAGGTAGGTAAATTTTGCCGCCGGTGTCAAAACAAAAATAGCTCAGATGGAAATCGGCTGCTTCGAAAATCCGTCTAACCCCAGTTCGAATCCGAGTGACAGCAAAAGAAATGTCTTTTTTATTTTTTTTAGAAACAAAATGCTAATTTTGTGAGGTAAACCTAACAATTTATTTTAATTTATAAATGCTTTTTAAAGAACCGAGCTAGGCTCGGTCGTCCAGGTACTTAACGTTAAATGAATATCTTTTGAATCTTGGACTATTATGTTCTCTTTAATGCTTGACACTTATGTACGCTAATATCTCTTATCTTAATTCATTTTAAAGCGTTTTAAAGCTTATTTAATTTTATTTATGATCGTAATATTTGAAAGCATGTTTCCGAGTTGAGGTGGAAGCCAAAAACGTTAATATGTGTTTTTAACAACAAATACTCGTGTGCATTTAAAATACATTTGATTGTTTTAGTTTATTATTATTGTTGCTGTAAATTATTTCTGGCTTGTTGTGGTTTGAAGTTCCATATAATATTCGTATGTTGAACATTTCGTTTACACTGCACCACATTACACATTATGGGAAGGGTTTTATTTTTTTTTATTTGGTTAGTTTAGGTTAACAGAGTTGACAGATATCAATTACATATTTGAGTTCGTGAGGAACACATATGCACTTTTGTAGTTCTTATATATATCATTAGGTTTTTAGTACAGCTTAGTAAGATTTTGCACCTAAGGCAACAGCCCATGCCAAGGTTCGGTCACTTTAGCACCCTGGAGCTTATTGCCAAGCGGCTGAGCGTCTGAGCGGTTGCCCTTAGTTCCGTGAACTGTGAAGGTCCAACAAGCCAATAATGATAGTCAGTTTTGAAAAAAATCACTGTATAGGACTACACAATTTACAGCTATTAAAATTATGGACATACTTCCAAAAAAGTGAGCATTTTGTGTTATTCATATATTTTTAAATATGCGTTCCCGATATTAATTACATTAGACATCCCTTATACTTTTTATACTCAATTATTTCATGTAAATATGCGTGTAAGCGGCTCTTAGCATATACGTTAGGTAGGACTATATAGCACATTAGGCCCTGCCCGCGACTTCGTCCGCGTAGTAATAGTTACTTTGGGCTAACGCTAACACGCAGCGGGAGCTTTTCCATTGATCTGAGCGTGATGAACCTTCTTCGATAAATGAGCTATATAACATTGAAAGAATTTTTCACATCGGACCAGTAGTTCCTGAGATTATCCCCTACAACATTACAAACTCACAAACTTTACCTCTTTATAATATTATAAGTATAGTAGATATATTATCACAAACATTAAAATTTCAAAAAACTTAATAAATAATTCAAGATTTTCTTATATATATAATAAACATATAGAAGGTTTGTGTTGAGAACCTGCAAAAAAATAGATATCCTTGCAAAGTATTCATATTTTTATATTATACTAATATTACGATATTTAGAAATGCATAAAAGCGGTTGGTGATGGCGCATAATAAAACCTTTTTTCTTTGCTAATTCATAAAGTGCCTGATTAGAAACTAATTTATACTGTATCTATCACTATACAATATCAAAAAGACGAGTATTTTTATTGAAAACAAGAAGGAAGAGTCGTTCTTTGTACCCATTAGCTTTTGTTAACTTGACAAGCTTGAAGTGAAAATGTTTAGATAACTATTTAGTATAAAGCGTAATTATTGTAGTATAAAAGAAAAGCGAAGATTGTATAAAAACTGTAACAACGGCAGACTAACTCAGAAGCGTGACAAAGAACATAAAAACAACTGGCCTTGTATTTGACCGCGAAATGTTAATTCCTGCTTGACTGGCTAGAAACATAATTATGACAATTTGTTTTCATTTTGCCCAGTTTTATTTAGACACTGTTATTTTTAACTGTAATCAATATCTATCAAACCTACTTAATTAGTCACGATCATCTTAGTTTTATCCAACTTAAGTATGGTCGGCACAACTTGCTTTCCTCTTTCTCTCTCTTCTGCCAGATGTCATCTCAGTAGTCACACATTTTATACACATTCATTTACAATTCCTTTTTGGGTGACTCTATAGTCATAAATCCGTCCACCTTCATGATTGAAACTCTTCTGGTTACATGATTTTCATCTCTGTTCATGACATGTCCATACCATGCTGAATTACTCTTCGACTTTTATATCTCTGGTGCTATTTTCAAACTTCCTTTGATGTATTAATTCCTAATTACATTTATTTTATATTAAATTCTTATTATATTTTTTCATTTACGTGTTATATAAGTTACTTATGGATTATATAACTGATATTTTACTTTATAATATAAAATTTTGAGTTAGCTATATAATAATAAACAATAAAAGATATATACTGAAATCATTGTCAGCGAAACTAACACTTCATCTATACTATATTAAAGTCAGCTATAGATTCCTTACACTACTTCTACTCTTCCATCTTAACATGTGCATTTCTGTTACATGTAGCTTATGAAATATTAATATGCACATTAATGTTAAATTAAATTTGAATATAAAATTTGTTGGATGAATTTCTATTTTTATTGTAGCAAAGAGAAATTACATAAGTATATGTAGTTGAGAATGGTTTTTCGTTTGTTTCATAGGGTAGGTAGTGTAGAAAAACCGTTATTATTTCTAATGAACTCGGCATTGTCAGAAACTGTTCGAATGTTAACGAGGAATAATAACTATTGTACATATGTTATTATACGCTATACAAATTTGTTTTTTTTTTTGATATAAGTGTAAGTAATAAAAGTTGTTGGAACAAACGTATTAAAATATAGATTTGAATATTTAAATTTAAATATTCAACTTAAAGTGTGAAACATGCAGTGTAAAGGGTGATAGTTATTGTCATAGGAGCAAAACAATTTGTTAAGCAATAAGTCTTCAAATCTTCACCCATAACTGTTTAATTGCTAGTATTGTAAAGGCTAATTTTCTCATCTCCTGTATCACGTACCTAATTTTTAACAGTGACTTGAAGAAACAATATCGTTCGACATATAAACTGACCTAACAGCATTGTTAGATTCGTATGACTTAACAATGCTTTATATAATTACAAATCGGCGTTGCGACGCGCATGAACAAGTACGCCGGTCAAATGTTTGAAATGAGCATAACTCGTTCAGTTCTTTTAATAATGTGCTAAAAGGAGTTTTGACTTAATATGACACTCATATCTCCTCCACGTAAACGCACACATGCTTACATGAAAGTGGAAAGGTTTTATTTTTCCCTTATCGAACTGAAATAGTTTAGAAAAATTATCCAACACAAAATACATATAAGAGTTGTCGAGGTATGTATACTTGGTACACATATATGTTTCAATAACTCATATAAGTATGAATAAGTAGCTTAGGTTAGCTCAGATAGGTCGAGAATTGTATGTGTCAGGCAACAGCCCAAGCCGAGGTGTGCCGTGCACCCTTGAGCTAGTTGTCCAAATAAAATCGTCTGAGTGCCGCAAGCGCTCGCCTTAGTAGTCCGGTGAAGCTGTTAAGACCTTGCTAGGTCAATAGCGTAGTCAGTTCAAAAAAAAACTCAATATGACTGTTATAGTAAGTCAAGACACAACGTGTATTTAATAACTAGCGATTATTAAATGCCAAATAAAGAAGTAATTATGTGAACTGCGTTTATAACATGTAGCTCAATGACATCATAACTATATTCTCACACTCGAGATAAGTAATTAAGTCAAGTAAACATTTTAAAAAAACGTCCCCTTTTCTTCGATATGCGGTCGAAATCCTTGTCGTTGTGTAATAATAAATACAAGTAGTTATATGAACAGTCTTTTTAGGACAAATACAGAGTTATAAATTGCTAAAATATTATATTATTATACCATATTTCCAGCAGAAATAGGAAAAAGTCTGTTAAGTTTAATTTAGACGACAATTATAAATACTCTGTATTTTCTAATGTGCTTTGGTTATATATCGGTTAGTAATTTTTTTCAATAGGTAATTACGTATTTTATAAAAACGTATAGTAAAAGCAATCATCACGAGCATATACTCTGAAGCCGAAAGTTCAGAAAAAAGACACATTTGTGTTATTACAATTTCTTTCTCCTAATAATATCTATACTATATTTACTATATAATATTATAAAGCGGTAAAGTTTGTGAGTTTGTGACGTTGTGATGTTGTGACGTTGTAGGGGGTAATCTCAGGAACTACTGGTCCGATTTGAATAATTCTTTCATTGTTATATAGCTCATTCATCGAAAATGGTTATAGGCTATATATCATCACGCTAAGATCAATGGAAGCCAGTTCGTTAGTAGTATCCGCCGCAAACTATGAACCCGTACCTAACGTTGCGCATTATAAAAGACGTCCGCGACACATTTTTACCGACCCTCCTGATTCAATCACGTCAGCGAACGATCAGTACCAGCCTGTACCTCGAAACGGAGCGTGTTCACGCCTACGCCCGCGTAACCACAGATCACGCCGCCGTGGTCTGGGGGTTAATTTCGCTCCCGCACACCCGATTAGGCCTCCCACGGCAGCGGCTCAAGCCTAGGTTCGATCCCTCGGTAGGGAGCCCTTTTAGTGCGTTGCTTGCGCGATACGGTGACACACAAATATACATCACCGCTACAACACTACACGATCACCCCCACACACATGCACGCCTACACGCTTACACATGAAAGTGGAAGGGTTTACTTTTTTTCCCTTATCGAACTGAAAAACTCAATTTTCCGATAATAAATATATGGAGGAGTTGTTGAGGCGTGTATGCTTGGTACACATATACGTTTCAACAACTCATACATATATGAATAGTTAGTTAGGTTATCTAAGATAGGTCGCGATTTTGCATGCAACAGGCAACAGCCAAGCCGAGGTGTGCTATGCACCCTTGAGCTGGTTGCCAAAATAAAATCGGCTGAGTGCCTTAAGCGCTCGCCTTAGTAGTCCGGTGAAGCTGTTAAGACCTTGCTGGGTCAATAGCGTAGTCACTTCGAAAAAAAAAAAACAGATCAATAGGAACGGAGCACAGTTGAAAAATGTTTCGAAATCGGGATGTTTTTTCCTTTTGAGAACTGCTGCGTGTTAGTGTTGGTGTTAGTGTATCTATTCCACGCGAACGAAGTCGCGGGCATAGGCTAGTACGAAATAAAAAGAGCCATGAAAATATTGTATTACCATTCATTCATTCAATAGCTACTGGAATATGTTATTCTGATTAAATTTAGACTTCAAATATGATATAATACCGTTATTAAATACTAGCCTCTGCCCGCGACTTCGTCTGCATGGAATAGTTTCTTTGGGCTAACGCTAACACGCAGCGGAAGCTCTCAAGAGGAAAAAAACGACTTTGAAACATTCTTCATTGGTGCTCTGCTCCTATTGGTCTTAACCTGATGATATATAACCTTCCTCGATAAATGAGCTATATAACATTGAATTTGTCAAATCGGACCAGTAGTTCCTGAGATTACCGCCTACGTCACAAACTTTACTTCTTTATATTATTATTATTTTATAGTATAGTTATTTCTGCTACTACAATAAAACAAAAAAAATATACAGCCAGGTGTTATCTAAATAAAGTCGAGATAATTTGAAACAGGTGTTTAAAGGCTACAGCCACCGTGCAAATGAGTAAACGTGAAACTTTCAATTTATATGGTATAATATTATTTAGAAGATATAAAAGAGCACTACAATTGTGATACTCGATTATATTTAGTCTTAGATACTGAGTGTTCTATTAGTTACGTGAATTAATATTGTAAATAAACCAAAATAAGATAAAGTATGTGTAAATTATATAAAGATACAATGTTACGTGTTGCCTAAATACATATGAAAATGAGGCAAAAACGAGAGTCGCCAAATACTTGTTAACCCTGTCATTTACGGTTGTCCTTTTTTTTTGCGTTCCAACTATGGTTTATTAAGAGTGTTGTAACATTAATTCTAGTTTCTATATGACCATACTAGATTAGAGAACAAAGCCAATATAATTATTATAAACTGTAACTAATGGAATTTGGTTGACTTACCGTTCGTACATTATTCATTTCAACCATATTGCTATAATTGAAATTTAGATACCTATTAAGTGTAAGGTTTCTTAAAAGATTTTTAATAATACATTTAGCGATTGTTTACTATTTAAATTAATGGATTGATTAAGATTAGTCCACGGTACTTCTAATTCGGAAAACATATAATGAGTTTATACAAAGTTTGAGTTATAATAATTACTCTAATATTTTTAAATGAATATACTAATAATATTTTTTTCCACCAAATCATTACAAGTTGAGGCGTTATAGAACATTTAGATAAACTGAGCGAGTATTTCTATAAAGAACATGATAAAACTACGAATGTTGTCATCACTACGTGCTTCTTTTTTAATTACATTACATCATCTATTGATGTTTATATACCTCTTTCATATTAGGATTTATGAACAATAAAATAGACTAAGTCTAATTTTCTTATTGCAAACCCATTCGATAAAGTCTCTTTCTTTATAGGGGAACTATAAAAATCGCCTTACACTCACTCGGTGGATCAGAAAGCCCACTCCTGCAAATTGTTATTATTGAGATCGTAAAAGTTCAATATTGTGTATTCTTTTCCAGAAAACGAAGGGATAAATTGAACCACCAATATGGGGGCTATGTTTCGTAGTGAGGAGATGGCTCTCTGCCAGCTCTTCATCCAGCCCGAGGCAGCTTATACTTCCGTCTCGGAACTTGGTGAAGCAGGCAGCGTGCAGTTCAGAGATGTAAGTACTATATTAAATCAACATTTAATAATAATAAGCTAGTGCTGACCTAAGACCTAAGATAGTGCTAGTGTGACCCATTTTTTTCTCTCGAAAATAATTCTGAGAAACACGTGCTTTATTAGGATTGATTATGAAATTACTTTTATTTTTTAAATTTTTATTATCACAATTATTTGTCGATTTTACATTACTTCAGTGAATTTATATTAGGACTACTCTGTTTTTCTGGAAGAGAGTATTGATGATATATGCGAATAAAAACCTTATTTTAATTAAAAATCTTGCCAAAATTGATTTAGCCGTTTACAAAAGAGAAATTTAAATACGAATTAAAAATTGAAATAGTTTTACACGTTTAAAAGCAATGTAATTTGGAGCAAACTTTCTCAAAACAAAAACCTGTCAATTGTATTTTTTTTCTATATAACTCGTTAATTCTCAGTTTTTGTAAACCTACTTATAGGGTAAGAAATGCTTCGTATCTATTTTTAATACAAATTCTATTGAGAAAATTGAAAACATTGGAAATTACTGACACTTGTAGTATTACTAAGTATTTCAATTTCAACGATATTAAATTTTAAATCCTTTTTTTGTTCCCTAGTAAAACTAACTAATCCGGACATATCAAATTACGTGAGAATAATTGGTAATTTAAAAAAGGTTAAATAGCCGGTTATTAATATAAATAGATTCGACCTTTCAATATTTTAACTAACAAGTATATGTAATCGTTTCAAATTTGTTTTACGAGTAAATAATATATTGGTAGATCTGTGACAAAGAAGGTTAAATGGTGACAGTTCTGGCCGATCCATGAAGGCAGCGAGGACAGCCGTTCCTCGCTCGCGGCTAGCGAGACTACTCGCGAACACAACTTATGCATAAATTAACCTGTGTGTACACTGCAAATATCGCCGTCAAGGAATTAATATGTACATTACACATTGAAAGTTCCATTGAAATAGTTCTATACAAGGTCAGAGACATATGGTAATTATTCGTCCGAGTTCTGCCCATTTTTATAAATTTACGCAGCGTGTAAATGATACTGCGAGGTATTAATTTTAGATCTTTAGTACGGACACCACATTACAATAATTATGAAGTCGAATGAGAATGTAGCACAGTTGTCATGTTTTATTTCCACATTTTTGTTACTGATTGATTACACGTCTTAATTATTATTCTTTCTGTACCCATACGGGCCTGATCAGTAACTTAGGTCTCATAAAGGACAACGGAGAGGGTTACACTAAGAGTTTACATGATCGAATCAGTAATGAGAGAAACCAACCCAATATAACCCTAAGATTGCTAGACTTTGATAACTCTGCGTACGAGAGTTTGGGGACTCATTGCTCGTAGAACAAATTACCGTTGAAACCTTTAAGGCCCCGAGTGGCGGCCGCGGACGCCAGCTGAGTCCTAGCAGCACAGAACTAATGATTCTAGGAAACTTTGTGAATTTGATATGAAAGCAAGTGTTTCAGCTGGTTACTCGATTTTCCCTAGTACTTAAATTATAACATTAATTTTATTATCGTTTGGATGTGAAATTAATCAATGGTTTTCAATGATTGTAAATAGATTTATCTTCATTGGTGGTTGTTGTAGACAATGCTATTATTAATGATATTATTGGTTTTGAAATTACTATAATATTGCAGATTATTTAAGGTGACGATTTTGTAAACTAAACCGTGACGGAGATCAGCTTTTCTTCTGCATATAACATAGATTGATATAGTTGTTATTCTTACGTCGCTATTGTTAACTACTCGCGCACAAACAATAACTTGTGTCTATATATTTTAAAATTATTATTTTAATATAAATAAAAAAACAGATACAAACGAAGTAGGTAGGTAGTAAAAACATATATAATGAAAAATATAATGTTCATGAAATAGGTAACAGAAAAGTTATTCTTCTAGTATCTGTATGCACGGATGATGAAGAACTACATTTCTTACTGAATAGTACCTAAAATAATTGTGCTGCAATAAGGGAATCGATTTAGAAAATCAAAATTTCTCGAAACTTTATTTATAAATTCTACTCGACGCAGGATCAAGCTTCAACCCTGTTTTATCTTGTAAGCACCTGTCGCCCTTGACTTTACTATAACCTGTATGAAGTCTGGTACGAACAGGCGAAAAGAAGGCTTAACATGTATAGCTAAGGGTTCCGTATCATCAGAACAAATTAACATTTTATTCGATGTAGAAATACGAATCGAGTATAAAATTTGCGTAGTAGTGATGTAAATATAGAGAGTAGTGATCGATATTAAAAGGTTTGCGATACTGCCACGACAGGCTCGCCCTGTCTTTGATTCGCTAGTCTAACCTAACCGAAACAATGCCGGAAAATTGAGAACATCAAATAGTCCACCTATTAATATACACGGCAAAATATCGATCACATGGCCCAGGTGTGTAGTCTGCACTTAGACAACTTCAGTTGCGAAGGCGTTGGTACGTAATTCCTACGGGGCAATATGATTGATAACGTCCGTCTCGGTTCGTTTAGATTAGATTTGCAAAACAAAGACAACGCGAGCCGGCCGCAGCAGCGGTCGGCGAGCCCATTGCAGTTACGTTAGTACGTACATATCAAGTTTGCAATGAATATAAATATGTATTGAAATTAAAACAGAATTAATCGACTTCAGGAAAACTGGTTAACATAATATTGTATATGAAAAAAAAAAATAGGATTTCATATGAACGATTGTCACATATTCTTCTTTACTTGCGAGTTGAGGTGTTTTTTGTATACTAACTAAAAATACGGTAAATATATTTCTTCATAGTTAAAACAGACTTTTTAGGATATTTATCTTTTTATTGTATTCGTTTTCTGCTAGATATCGTTATTATCCGATAAGAGTTCCATTTACCGACTACCGATGCAAGGAACCATAAAATTTCTCATTGTTTCTGTGCATTCCGTTTTCATGATGCACGAATCATTAACGATAATACATTGAAAGGTAAATTGATAACGAGTGTTTCGCAAGACTACAGAAAGGTAGAATCATAAATATCTATCAATGTAGAATGCTTTACTACGTAATGTTGACGTAGGTAATTATATATAAGACTACAGCGCACTTCTCAATAGAATGAATGAGTTTTTGTTCGAACAATCTAGAAATAAATGATTCTGTTATAATCTATAACCTATACTTCTATACTAATATTATAAAGAGGTAAAGTTTGTGAAATTTGACGTTGTATGGGATAATCTCAGGAACAACTGGTCCGATTTGAAAAATTATTTCAGTGCTATATAGCTCATTTATCGAGAAAAATTATATGCTATATATCATTAGGTTAAAACCAATAGAAGCGGAGCAGCGATGAAGAATATTCTAAAATCAAGGGGTTTTCCTCTTGAGAGCTTCCGCTGCGTGTAAGTGTTAACCCAAAAGTAACTATTCCAAACGAAGTCGCAGGCAGAGGCTACTAAGTTATAAATGGAATGCTAATTTTTAACAGACTTCGAAAAAGAAGGAGGTTCTATGTTCGGTTGTATGTTTTTCTTATGTTTGTTAATCGATATCTCCGTCAATTATGAACCGATTTTAATGATACTTTTTTATTCATGGATTAGTTTAAATTATTCTGTCATTTAAAGAAATGTTGTAATAGTCAGTTTCATGTCACGGATCTTATAATTATCAGATGATAATTATCAGTAGTGATGATTAAACAATTCAAGTATTTGTAAAGTGCAGAGTGTAGAGATTATAAATAAGAGAGACTTATAAATAATTACCGTCCCATTTGACTGAAGTAATGAAGGTTATTTTAAACAGTTTATTGCTAAGAAGTTGACCATGGACGAGACGGGATACCGACCACGATTATTAGTGTGGGTTTAAATATTATCAATTTTGATCATACGAGAGTATACGTATTCATCAAACATTTAAGAATAATACCAAATATCAACAAGTGATATTCCTAAAGAAATGTAATTATTATTACTGTATATACAAGTTCATACTTGTAAATAGCTGCTCTGCCCGAGTTTAGATGTATGTACATACTAATGCAGACAATGAGACCAAATTGCTCTTTAACTATATGACCATGTTATTAAATGAAATGGTAAATGAACTTCAACCTTTTTTTGAAGACATAAATATGGTATTCTGTCTCGCTAACTTACTTTTAAACCTAAATTTTTCACTTCTCTGTACGTATTTTCAAACATTTTCTTTCTACATACCTTACTTACCCTGACGACAACAAATAAAACAAAAAAAGACAACCAAATAGGTGTAGTCGTTTTGAAGTGACATGTTTAGGTACATTCTGTAATTGATCTTTATCTATATAAGCAGAATAGGGCTGTGCGGTAGCGTACAAGTTGAAATAATGTTTTTCGAAATATTGACATTCCCCTATACTAAGGACTTGTATTTTTGAATTCAGATATTTTCATATTCTTAATAAAAAAACTTAGATAGGTACCTACGTACGTCAGTAGTAATTTGCAACATGAAGTCTCCAAATTTATTAAGAATGTAAATATACCTAACCTTCTGAATCATTAAAGGTATCACATTGAACTAGGCCATTCGTGGAGCACAATGATATTACAAATATAGTGGAGCAGGTCAAGATGTCGCTTGATAAAATAATTTATCTTAACACTTAAACTGAATGAAACATGGATATTTTAGCATAAAAGTAAGAATATATTTTTATTTGTTTACAGTTAAATCCACAAGTAAATGCTTTCCAAAGGAAATTCGTTAACGAGGTGCGTCGTTGCGATGAAATGGAACGCAAACTGCGATACATTGAAGCAGAGGTGCACAAGGATGGAGTCCATGTTCCCTCCGTGAAAGAAGCTCCTAGAGCGCCCAACCCAAGAGAAATTATCGACCTTGAGGTAATTTTTGAAGTATTGATTATTATATTACTAAAGTTGTATTGAACAAAATTGAAATGCCTTAATCAACATATTGGTTAAAAAGTTTCTAAATTATATGCTTATACATATGTTTATATTGGGATCGAAGATCAAATTGAAATAGAAGACCAAACAGTTTAACCTACAATAAAAAGATCACACCAATATAGATAGAAGATGAATTATAACTGCTTTATGCCAAATTTATTATCGCCTTTGTGTGGCACATATGAAGTACCTACTACGCATGTGGTTTGCATGATTAGTTCGATTCAAATTTGCAATATTTGCTCTCAAGATAATAACCTAAGCCGATATACAGTAACTTTGTTACCTTTGTGCTAATATCCTCTTGATTGTCATCCGGGTTGACCCTCGACGTTGCGAACCTATAGGAACTCATCCAAATCATAGCGGTGGTCAGTTCGCAAAAAAAGATTAATTATTAGGTGCCTTAGATCTGCAAGTTGTAAGATATATATTGCGAAAGTAACACTTTGACTGCAACGTTGGTAATTATGACCGGCCACAGTTTCTCTTTCACGGTAGTCATAGGTGTTACAGCTGTAAAAATTCATCTGTGGTGTCCTAAAAGAAACATGTTATTATGGCGTCGCTGAAAGTTTTAAAAGCTACCTTAAATATGTCATTGGGATTTAGTTGTGTTGGTCATTGATTCTTAAATCTCTTAAATTACGCTTTATGCGTTTATGTGCAGTCACTTATTTGTCGCCTATCTTCTTGTTATTGGCTTATTTTTAATTATTTTATCTATCAATTAAATAGTTACATTTATTATTTTGTAATAAATCAATGATACCAATACAGGGTTTTGTTCTCAATCGGCTGAATGCCTTAAGCGCTGGCCTTAGTAATCCGGTGAAGCTGTTATGACCTTGCTAGGTCAATAGCGTAGTCAGTTCGTGATAAAAAAAAAATCGTTTTAATGTATTGAGTGTTATGTGACTTAAAATTTAAGAAATTGGTGATCTAGATATTATACTACTACACTAATACACTAATAGTCTTAGTGTTTTTTTTATTGTAGCACGGCAAAATTACTACACTATGTCTGATGGTAAACACAGTGCAATCCAAAAATAATAGCGACCACCGATTGGCACATTATCCATCGCCGGTCGCCACTATCATGCCGGGCTGCAAAAAGCTGGATATGCACAGGCTGATCCCGAAAGGCGACCCGCAGAAGCGAATCACTATTACGGGCTTTTTCGCCATATACATGGTCGTTGTGATCCAGTCAGGCTGTAAAACCCTACCACCCCGCTTTCGCCATTGCCTTGTTCGTTATTCAGCAGGGTGCACTACGTGCAGGTGTGGTTAGCTTGGGTGTCTCAAGTCTTATGATGTTATGTAACACCCCTTACACCCCAAACCGTACCGAAGTACCCGGATACCCAAAATTTCCTTGACATCTTTGAAGAATAAAAATATCTAGATTTACTTGGAAAGTTAAACATTATTTGTATACAAATACTCAATGAAATTGATGGCAAATGGAAACGGAATGAACCGTTTCTAGAAACAAATTATACTATAATATACAAGAATTGCGCGCTTAGTGTTAGGGACAGAGGTAATTTATTACTGGTCATGTGTTCATAGTCCTAATTCGTGGTAAACAACAATTCCATCATAATAATACTTCTTTCAGGCACATTTGGAGAAGACGGAGAACGAAATCCTAGAGCTGTCACACAATGCGGTCAATTTAAAACAGAACTTTCTGGAACTTACCGAATTGCGACATGTACTCGAGAAAACCGAAGCGTTTTTCATCGCGCAAGAGGAAATTGGCATGGACTCTTTGACCAAGTAAGAGATATATAAACACTTAATTAAAAAAATGCCTTTTTTAGTGATAACGTCAAGGTATAAATGTTAAATTATTCTAATGTCAATTCAAGTAACCTTAACAAAGTGCAAATCAATGAAGTCTTTTTTTAGTATAAAGGTTATGTTACTAAAAATGTATAATTCTGTGTTCAAACTGATTTAACGAGAATGCAATTTTTATGTTTTGTTTGTATTTATTTTCTTATATAACGTCTGTTCTGTATACATATATCTTATGTTAGTATTATGAACAGTGCCGTTTTTAAGGAAATAAGAATGAGTGTTCGCATTGGGTAGCACGACGCATGAATGAATTAGTTACAAAATAAAAGAAATGAATAGTTTTATTAAACAATAACTGAATACTTAAAAGAATTCAACACGCGTCTCGATATATCTTGCCGATACTAACCTTTCATCTCTTACTCTTGTAGACTGCCTTCTAAAGAGATAGAGATGCCCAACCATCGGCCGGTTATTGTGATTTGAGTATTTCGGAATCAGGGTAGGAAGGTTACTAGATATGGATCTAGTATGCTTGTTAACTTTTAAGTTCCCGTTTTTCTATTACACTTAATCTAAACATATTTAAACCCAAAGATTTCGTTTCGTTAAGTAACAAAGACTAGAAAAAAAAATTTCACTAAGAATTGTTATGTATATAATGATTATGTATCTTTTTTTATATATATGTCGGAAGCAATAATTACCTATTGATAGAGCCTATTACCTTTTCAAGTGATGGTTGCTCTGTTTGTGACTGTCTGTCATTGTGGAAACACTAAAACCTATAAGATTAAAAACAATAGAAGTTAGAATTAATGAAGTACAAAAAATATAAATTAGATCAACGCGTCAAGCCAATGACAAATTGCACAACCTTAATGATGTTTTACAAAATGTAATTAATTTGAATATTTTAATTTTATTTTTGGCAACCAATATCCTGGTAGATTATTACTGCCATTTTCGAGTAGATAATGATATTACAAGTTTCTTTGGATCATTTCAATGAATCAACAAGACGGTGGCCGTCTTGTTAGAACTTTCCAGGGAGTTATTGTGGCCAATAATGACCCATCATAATCATAAATATATACATGTTCCGTGGTATTATTTCCTAGTGCATCACTTGTGCAAAATAACCAAATTATAATACGTAAAACACGAGCAATATTACAAAATATAGAGCCAAATATCACAAGATTATGAATATAATATAAAAGCCACTACATTATATTAGGAGTCTGCGAATAAATCGAACTTACGAATTATACGTTCCTCGAACCTCGAATTTTGAATTATTATATTATTCGCAATTTTTTAGTATTATTCGAAAATTTTCCAATTATTCGAAATAATTCGATTTTTTTCGGAATTATTATATTATTCGCAATTTTTTTAGTATTATTCGAAAATTTTCCAATTATTCGAAACAATTCGAATTTTTTCGGAATTATTATATTATTCGAATTTTTTTTAGTATAATCGAAAATTTTCGAATTATTCGTGAATGATTCGAAGTTCGAATCGAATATTGAATTTCGATCCGATTCGATTCGAACGATATTCGCACACTCCTACATTATATTCCAAGATCCCGCCAAAAATTCTCTATTTGAATATTATTATTGTGTCAGGTCATTGATATCTGATGAGACCGGGCAGCAAGCCGCGGCTCGCGGTCGCCTTGGGTTTGTAGCTGGCGTGGTACAGCGCGAACGCGTGCCCGCATTCGAACGCATGCTGTGGCGTATCTCTCGCGGAAACGTTTTCTTACGCAGAGCTGAACTCGACAAGCCTCTAGAAGATCCATCAACGGTACGAACACTTCGTCTAATTTATTCTAACATATTTAAATTATTACACACTATATTTAGTAAGTAACAAACACACTAGAGACATTTTTATAAAATTCTGTATACAAATCCCAAAAAAAAAAAATTTTACAAATTAATTAAATCCAATAAACTTTTGTATATATATTTTATTAAAAAATTTACAAACTATTGATAAAGTACTTGAGGTTATTGTTTATTTTTAAAAGAGTTATTTTAAGTTTTGTTTTATCCACGGTCTTTGTTTTAGTAATAAAAATAAAAGTACAAAAAAAATATACTGAAGATTAATTAGAATACCCATACATATGTAATAATCATTTCATTTTTACTGTTTTCATTATTGTAAGATAGTAAGTCTAGTTACGTTTTCTTAATGTAATACTAGATAAGGTCTCTTTATTTTGTTAGGGGATTTCCTTATTATCCAATAAAAAAGTATATTTGGAAGTGTATGGTGAAAAAAAAAATGCACGAATTAACGCTGATCTTTAGTTTATGGGTTACCTCGATATAAGGCAAACAATTATTGAAATACTAACTTAAAAAACATTACTGTCTTTTTGTGGATGAAGAGTACCATATTATGTCCTTTACTGTAATCCTGAGAATCTATCCCAAATTTCATGATAATTGGTCGAGTGGTTAAGGCGTGAAGTCTAACAAACAAACAAACTTAGGTTCCCATATATAATGTTAGTAAGGATTTCATGTATCACCTAGGAAATGCTACGAGTGTCTATAATTCATATGTATATATCACCTATAGAAGTATCGTTCAAATATTAGCAATCCCAATAAAATGGTACCCTTAAAATTCCAATATGATCCTGATTAAGTAAGTACCTACGTATTTGTAAGCCGATTCGATACTTATAACTCTGTTTATAAACACTGTACTAGATAAAGAAACCATTGATTCTTAAATCCTGGCATTTAAGAAAATCCTTTCTAATATTATAAAATCAAATGTGAGTTTGTCTGTTTATTTGTTTGTTGCTAATCCACGCCTTAATTACTCGACAAATCATCACACAACCGAAATAGGTACAGAAACGAACATAGGCAATCTCTTTCAAGCAACCTTCGTCCAGAAAAAAACATTGGCCACGTGGGAACGGTCATATCTGCATTAAAGTGAGCGAAGTTGCGAGCAAAAACAAGTGTATATATTTTTTTTATTGTGTAGGGCAACGAAATCTACAAGACAGTTTTTGTTGCGTTCTTCCAAGGAGAACAGCTGAAGTCTCGTATCAAGAAAGTGTGCACCGGATTCCACGCGTCCTTGTACCCGTGCCCGCCCTCCAATACAGAACGACAGGATATGGTGAAGGGAGTTCGCACCAGGCTTGAAGATCTTAACATGGTATGTATATTGGAATTTGTTAAGTTTATTTATTTATATAATCGTATGGCTAAATCGATTTATTACTTGTTCTATTTATACTATATATATGTTACTCTTTAGTTCTTTACCCTTTAAACCACCTGAGAAATGAAGCTCATAGTATTTGTAATGTAATGTATTTTTGAAGTGAAGCTATGATAGAAGAAGTGGGTTGTAATTCTGGTCAGCAAAATTTTTGTGTGACGAAAAGTGGTGGGGGTAAACACTGTGTCGGGCAGAGTGGGAACAGTGTCTCGTTTGTCTTCGGTTATTGAGCACTAGGAGACATGCGCTCTTCTCGATTTCTTCTTAAAGGTTTCACTTATACAGCGTGTAAATTCACGTATATTTTTTAAATTATTTTATTTTCTTATAAGCTAGGTTTTAAATAAACTCTCCATTTGGGTAATTCCAATCACGATGTAACTCAAGATGGGTAATACATTAAAGGGAACTAACTTATCTAAACAATGATGGTACTGTTTTGTGATATATTTTTAATTCAACAAAATCTTCTAAAAATGATAGTATGGTACTATTTACCACAATATAAAAGTAATAATAACTTCTAGAGTGGATAATAGCAAGTATAAATGCACACTCATGTAAAAATTGCAATTATTATGTGATAATAAAGAAGATAGCTGAATAGACCTTCCGAAATATTGTACTGATACTATAGGATTACATAATGGGACGATATAGCCGTGGTCAGGTGGTAACGTTACTACTACTTAAAAAAAAAAAACGATGAGTATGACTTTTGTATGAATGCCCGGAATTATTATTTTATTTTGTGACATTTTAACAGCACTAGAAGTCCACGAGGATTCGATGTCGATTTAAACATTATATCTCAAGTCGTCTACATTTTTTTTATATACTTTTTAAATTTTAGCATTTGACGACAAATGTGGTACCAAAGGTGGTAGAGCCACACTGAAGCGATTACTGGCTTCAGCATGAATGTGTCGGCTCGCCTGAGGTAGTACTACCCGACGCACAGAAAAATGAAGTGAAGTAATAGTGCTTGCATTGTTGCGGTATGTTCGGTCAGTGAGAGTGCCGGCGGCCCACCTTTCCAGATTTTCCCACTCTCCTCTTCCCTTCCTCCCTCTTTCTCCCACAACACAGGCTGGCAACACACTTGCGACTCCCCTGGTGTTGAAAGTGTCTATGGACGGTGGTGATCACTTAACATAAGGTGACCCACCTGTTCATTTGACTAAGGTGTCGGATTTTCGTGACGGTGTGCTCGCGCATCGTAATACCTTTAGGGTATCAGTTTTTCGTGACGACTCGCGCGCGCATGGTAATACCTTCAGGCTGTCGGTTTTTCGTAACTGTGTGCGCGCGCATCGTAATACATTCAAGGTGTCGGTTTTTCGTGACGGTGTGCGCGCCCATTGTAAAAATTTACTCTCACCATTTTTCTCTAACGCGCCAAAAGAAGTATAGCTTTAAAAATAACCTTGACCAACATCATTGTTTCGACAGGTGTTGAATCAAACCCGCGATCACAGACAGCGTGTACTCGTAAGCGTCGCCAAAGAGCTAACTAGCTGGACCATCATGGTGCGCAAGATGAAGGCTATCTATCATACATTGAACTTGTTTAACATGGACGTTACCAAGAAGTGCTTGATTGGAGAATGCTGGGTACCCACCGCGGACTTACCCAACGTGCAGAAGGCTCTGGCTGATGGATCTGTAAGTTAATTTACAACTGTAATAATTCTTCCAATTTACTGTAGAAATAGTGGAAAAGTAAAGTAGGTAATTTAATTGTATATTAATTTGATTTGACCTTATTCGAAGTTTATTTATGATATAGGCACTTCCGTTTCTCGCAAGCATGCCAACTTTTGACAGTAAATATCACTGACTTCCGGTCAAATACCTTACTTGTCTCGCCCCACCATGGCAGGGAGGCGTATTTAAAGCGACGCCATCTTTTAACTTCATTGGCGTCTTGTTCCCTGCCGAGAACGGACGTGCAAGTGGAATACTTGCCCAAAAAAAATGTATTTCTACTTTTCGAGTGTATGAAAGAATGTTAATATGTTACTTAAAGAGTAAATTATCATATATGTAACCTGTTTGTAAAGATAGTAATCATCAAATTTTGTCCCAATATTTTTTTATAATATAAACGCTAAAAAATGGTGTTTCAGATTAAATAAAGTTGTCTTTATCTCACTTAAAATGAATTAGTATTTTTAGTTTTGTATAGTTATCTTGAGGAAAATAAAATTCTTCTTTCTCGCGATTAAACATAGGATAAATATTTTATATAATATTTTAATGCTATTAATTTAGTTGTACATAAGGCTCCTCATGTGTTTGTTAATATTTATTGCGATTTGTCTTATAATACAATGAATATTGTCCATAGTTAAATAATTATGCATGCTAGTTTTGTGAGCATCTGTACAAGAGTGTCTGTGATCTAGTATCAACCATTGGCGAATTATAGTAAAACAAAACAATCTCTGTGATGGAACAGTTAGGTGTGACAGCTTTCACTAAGATCAATCAAACAGCGTTGAAATCCTTGTCTTATCTTACACCGACATGTGTCTTCTTTACCAATTTTCTTCTTTTTCTATATTTTATTGGTTTTAACGTATGACCACAATCTCACCAACTTAAACAAAGATGTGGTCCAAGATGGTTTTTTTTCCGAAATGCCTACGCTATTGACCCAGCAAGGTCTTAACAGCTTCACCGGACTACAATCCAAGATGGTCTTGTGGGTGAAGTATGTCCTAGCTCATTTGAAGCTAGTAAGTCCTAACTAATTTAGCTCATTTGAAATATAACGACAATCATGCAGGTTTTTTTTACTTTATTTATGGCATTCAATTTTTCAGATTATTACTGCCATTGTCGTGTAGTTAACTATATTACAAACGTCGTGTGAATATTTCAATATTCTAACAAGATGGTGGCTCCCCTGTTAGAACCTTCCGGGGAGTTTTTGTAGCATCTTAGAATTTCATGCTCCGCGGTATTAATTTCTATTCACTTCACTTATGCACAATAAGCTAACTATATTACGTAAAACACCACCAATTTTACAAAATATAGAGTGAAATAACACAAAATTATGAATAAAATATAGAAACCACTACATGATAGACTAAAATCCCGTCAAAAACATAAATCATAGGTTTTGAAGAGGTAAGTAAATAGTTATATAATTGGGATACAGAATGCGTGCGGCAGTTCGATCCCATCGTTCCTGAACTGCATCGAGACAGACGAAGAGCCGCCGACATTCAACCGAACCAATCGTTTCACACGCGGCTTCCAAAACCTCATCGACTCTTATGGTGTGGCCTCTTACAGGGAATGCAATCCTGGTAAGTAAACGAAACACATCTATTTAATCTATCCTATATCCTATTTACATCGTCCTTATTTATAATTTTTTAACATTTTTTTTATACATATGTAAATATAATAACAGTTGAAATCGCAAATATACATTGCTTACAAATTTTATTTGTCAAGAATCTCAACAGTGTACTTCCCTCTCTTGCACATGCGCAACACACCGTTTACCCACTTTACACGCGTAACACTTTAATAATTTTATATTGAATGAAGGTATCGTGATATTTTTTTTGGATATGGAGCAAGTGTCTAAGAACTAACTTTTTTTCTCAAACTGACTACGCTATTGACCTGGCAAAGCTAGTTGTAGTCCGGTGAAGCTGTTAAGACCTCGCTAGGTCAATAGCGTAGTCAGTTCGAGAAAAAAAAAGACCTGGCAAGGTCTTTACAGCTTCACCGGACTGCTAAGACGAGTGCTTAAGGCCACTCAGACGATCTAAGAACTAACATTATAAAGATCGATATTTATGCACCACTTTTAACGTTACAACAGCAGACCTCGATCCTTATATTTACATTAATTTGTTAGTATTTGGGCACAAACCATTAACATCTATAATGAGGAAGGTGCTGCTTGTTATTTGCTATTTATGTTCAAATATTATATTGAGGCATTTTAATCCAAATCCCGTACGATTCTTCAAACATTTTCTTTCATATAGACCTTGCTCTGAAAATTTCAAATATAACAAAAAATAATTAGCCAAACAGACATACATAGTCGTTTTGAATGCGCTCATAGAATATACAGTCGGAATTTTATTTATTTATTGCTCGTTAACATACATCTTCACATTTAAAAGTATGCGATAGAATACAATACAATACGGTGCTGTTTTATTATTTAACAAGTAATTATAGATTATTACAGTTAATATACAATATGCTAAAACATCAATATTGAAGAGGTTGACAATAAATCATAAAAATTACAAAAAATTGAAGTGAAACTTTTGGGACGGCTTTACATCCTGATCCGCGACTTTTTTGTGTAACGAAGAGGGGTGGGGGTAAATACTGTGTCGGGTAGGGTGGAAGCTGTGTCTCGCTTGCTTTCGTGTATTTCAGAACAGCGAGACACGCTCTTCTAACTTTCTTTTTGAAAGTTTCACTTGAACCGCTTGTGAACTACACAATTTTTTATATCTATAATATTTATAAAGACGAGCGCATGTCCAGTGGTCGAAGGTCGACCAGCGAGAAAAAACATTTTAATTTTTCCCATTTTTTATTGATAACACTAAAGCTCGCGAATAGATACTAAACAAAAAATTACTAACGAAAAGTGGTTGAGAAACAGAGAACAAACTTTGACTAAGGTTCTCTTTGTTGTTTATTAGTATTTGTTTTGTTATTATTATATATTAAATGTGACCATGAACTACTACAAGATTGAAGGATGTTATTAACCTATAAACATTCATGTTGCATATATGTAGATGATCACAAATAAATAAACATTAACTATTTCAGCTTTATACACGATCATAACGTTCCCCTTCTTATTCGCCGTGATGTTCGGTGACTTGGGCCACGGTTTCATTATGGCCCTTTTCGGTGCGTTCATGGTCATCAAGGAAGTATCCCTCGCATCGAAAAAATCCGACAACGAAATTTGGAACATTTTCTTCGCCGGTCGCTACATTATTCTCCTCATGGGTTGTTTCTCTATGTACACCGGTCTGGTATACAATGATATATTCTCGAAGAGTATGAATATTTTCGGTTCTTCATGGTCCATACCTTATGACAATGACACCCTTGAACATAATGGCGCTTTGACTCTCGACCCTAAGGATGCGTATAACGAATATCCGTATTTCATAGGAATCGATCCCGTCTGGCAGGTGAGTAATTTTTTCAATATATTTAAATTCGGTTTAAGTTCTTCATTATTTTAATTTACTGAATTTTCATTTATTAACGCTCATAATATACAGCACGTTTGTATTTACATCATTGTACAAACGTTAGTTATGTTGACATGCACTAGTCACAAGAGTCAAGGGATATATAAAAAAACATGTGTGTGTACTTATGTATGTATATGCGTTAGAAGTTATACTTCTTTTGCTGAACAAGATAAAAATGTTTTCAAAAATTTATTTTTCGCCTTATTCTACGTTTGTAGAAAAAACGACACTAACAATGGAAAAAAGGTATACAATAATACATTGGAAGTTTTAAGACAAAGAAATACAAACAACAAGTACAAAGGAACAAAATGTTGACTATAGCTAACTTCAGGGTGTCGATATTTCGTGACGGTGTGCGCCCATATCGCATAACGTAAATTTCGTAAAAAAAAAAGATACTCTCATCATTTTTTCCTAACGCGCCAAAAGAAGCGTAACTTCAAAAAAAAAAATTATCTTGTAGTAAGCCACAACTCGCTCTTTATGTCTATATATGGCCCTTTGCTGATTAAGCCTGTTGAAAATCATCCTAATTCAATCATCACTTTGTTTTTTTACTAGGGTGTTTGTTATCAAATGTAATATGACATTACTATTTATCGAGAAATCAATCGTCTCATAAGATTAATTTTGAATAACTCAATCCAATTATTTAAATGGAAGTTCTTAATTATTTTAATATATTTAGTAGTTTTTTTTAAGGCTCATTATATACAGCGTGTTTATTTTTATACACAGAAAAAGTTACATGTATTCAAAGCCAAATTCAAACTATTGTTGTTATATATGTTACTATTACGTATATGATGTTAATATGTAACGAGAAATTAATAAGATTCTATAATCAATTTTGAACAACATTTATATTAAAACCTTACGTGCGTTGGTAAGATTATTTAAGTAGATAATTTAGGCTTCATTTGAAAATTAAAAATAAAACATTTTAGACTTATAGTAAAATGTTCTATCCAAGAAGTTTTTTAATAAATAACTCCACATGTAACCTTAATTATAGTCCGCGTCAATCTTTTTGGCCGCTCTGAATATTGCTATAAGTTAGAGCTTGCGCATAATATTGTCAAAAGTTGAATACGAAACAAAGATAAAATATTATTGTGAGAACCTAAAACTGGAATTAATTTATCATTAAGTTGTTTCGATGTTATACACATAATATAATACGTATTTATATCTAAATTTGTGTTCTACATAGCTATGTTCTGAGCGGTCAAAAAGTTTGGCGCGCACTCTTATAATTTATGATTATTGTAATTGAATAAATAAATAATAAAGTGCCAGCATGCTGTTATGATGTTTTAGTATAGATAATTAAATTGAAGTATTATGAATCACTCTTTTGTATTTTCTGAAAGTATACAACAAGCTCCAAAGCTCCAAGTAATACGGAATAAAAAATCATACATTCTGAGATCAGTAGATAAATATTTAGATCTTCAGATGTTACTTTGTTTTACAGACCGCTGACAACAAGATTATTTTCCTGAACTCTTACAAAATGAAGTTATCTATCATTTTCGGTGTCATCCACATGATTTTCGGTGTCTGCATGAGCGTCGTCAACTACAAGTGAGTATATATCAACTTTTAGCTTTGGATTATGGTATATTTACTTATAATTATATCTTAAAAAATAAGTTTTCTGTATTCTTTTTTAATATTACCGTTAAAATGCTCATATTAATTTTTTTTAATATGAATATGTCAAAATATAAGTGTCAGAACATTGTTTACGAAGTTATGACGTCATGCGCTATGATTGGTATTTTGATATCGCGTAATAATGAAAGTAAACTATTGATTTTGACATGACATTTTAAGCTAACAACACTATGTTATGTTTTTGTGTTTAAAATCGATTTATTAATATTTAATTCCATATTATAGTTAATCTACTAACTATAGTAGATATTAAATAATCAGCAAGATAAGAGAAGCACTATTAACATAAGCGGTGTTATTTCAAAAATGTTTAATAAGTATTGAATACTTGTTTTAAAAAGGTTTCGTTTTAAATGCACCGCGCTCGCTAAATGTTCGCCATCTTGCTCTTTTGTCTCGCACTGGTTAGGTTAGACTTGCGGAAAAAGGATAACGCGAACTTGTTTCGTGCGAGCGCGGTGTATTAAGTATGAAACCTTTTTGAAGCAAGTATTTAATACGTATTTAACTTTTTTGTAATAACACCGAAGGAGTTTATTAATATTGAAGATGTATTTTTGCATGCAATTAGAGTTACAATACGAACCAAAAGTTTGCATAAAATAGTAAATATATGTACTGAACGAATAATAACTTTTATTTCAGTTTCTTCAAGCGTCGCTATTCAATTTTCCTCGAGTTCATCCCTCAGATCGTGTTCCTGTGCCTGTTGTTCTTATACATGGTGTTCATGATGTTCTACAAGTGGGTCGCATACAGCACCATATCCGAAGGTAAAATTAAATCAACTTAATTTCAAAACTAAACTATGATTTAATGTTATTAAGAGACTGATAATATTTTTGTATTTTGTTTATTATACCTTTGTATGAAGTTTTAAAAGTAGACAATTTATTTAGATCCATGTCGAGATTGACGGAGTGGGCTTTAAGAATATTATATGTACATTTTCTTGCACCCTACAATCGATATCGTGTTACTACATACTCGTATGAATACTTCAAATAATCTTCGTAATTATTTTTTATCTGCAACTTTAAACCCGCTATTAAAATCTGTAATGTTTTGTATTCTTGCCAATATTATAAATGCGAATATGTTTTTGTCTGTTATGCTTTCACGCTTTATCTATTTAATCGATTACCATACGATTTTATATACCATTTTATCAGGTGTACAAAAAAGGACACAGGGTAGCTTTTATTTAGAAAAACGTTCTGTTCCAATCTATATTTTACGATAAATAGTTAATTAAAAACGTAACGTAGTAACGACACTGCTATTTCTATGTACGTATTATATGATTAAAATATTCCTAAAATAAGTCTATAGAGAAGAATGCACATTTCAGTTTATTGGATTACTCAGACAATCTAAATTACCCATTTTCAAACTAATCTATACTAATATTATAAAGAGGTAAAGTTTGTGATGCTGTAGGGGGTAATCTCAGGATCTACTAAACCGATTTTTAATATTCTATTACCAATAGAAAACCATGTTATTTGTGAGTGTCATAGATTTTTTTTTTTTTTTTCGAAATGTCTACGCTATTGACCCAGCAAGGTCTTAACAGCTTCACCGGACTACTTGTGAGTGTCATAGGCTATATATAGTAACCCGAAGAATGAAAATTTTTTTTTGTGGTAGTCGGATTTGCAAAGTAAGTCGAAGAAAAAACGGTCGATGGCGTTTCTGCCTTAACGATGAGAGATATATGATTGAGTTCTAGAACTTTATAATGCCTACGAAAAAGTTAACCATATGTTTAACTTCAAGGTTTTTTTTACTATCATGACGGGTCAACGTCCGCCGTGCCTCCTAGTATTTAGATATTTCTATTGGATATTCATAGAAATATAGCCTTAGTGTAAAATTAATTGGGTTATTAGATGAAGCATATAGACAAGGATGTGCGCCCTCCGTCCTGATCCTGTTCATCAACATGATGCTGTTCTCGAGCGACGAGCCGGAGCCGGGCTGCAAGGAGTTCATGTTCGAAGGGCAAGGGAAGATCCAACGCGCATTCGTACTCATCGGTCTCTGCTGTATCCCTGTAATGTTGCTCGGGAAACCCTTGTACCTGCTCTTCACTAGCAAGAAGAAGGGTTCCAAGGTACTCCTATTTACTTTTTTCTAGATTTCATTTGACGAGACTGGAGACGTGACTTTGAGAAAATGGCGAAGTTTTATATAAACTATTTCAAATGTGTGTCGGTTTTGTAAAGTAATAGTGTAAATACAAAACTGTGTCGTGCCGTGATGTGATCGTCATAATCATATGATTCATCAATTTCAACCGTAGGCTAAACCGTCGTCAATTAAAACCTGAATAATTTATTAATATCAAATACTTTGGTAACACGATATCCGTGTTACCAAAGTATTTGATATTAATAAATTATTCAGGTTTTAATTGACGACGGTTTAGCCTACGGTTGAAATTGATGAAGTTTTAAATAAAATATTTGAAAAGTGTATCGGTTTTGTAAAGTAATAGTGGAAATATACAACCGTGTTGTGCCGTGATGTGGTCCTCATAATCATATACGCCTTATCAAAGTACTTGAATTATTTAGTTATTCAGATTTTAATCGACGACGGTATAACCTATGGTTGAAACTGTCGAAGCTTTAAAAAAAAATATTCAAAAAGTGTGTTGATTTTGTAAAGTTATAGTGGAAATACACAACTGTGTTGTGCCGTGATGTGATCGTCATAATCATATCCGTCTTACCGAGGTATTGGATCTTATTTAATTATACAAGTTTTAATCGACGACGATTTAAACTGTCGAAGCTTTATACAAAATATTTGAAAAGTGTGTTAGTTTTGTAGAGTAATTGTGGAAATACACAACCGTGTTGTGCCGTGATGTGATCGTCATAATCATATAGATCTTTTATTTTATTTTTGGCAACCAGTCATCCAAATTATGATTATAATTGTTGATTAGCTAATAATATTACAAGTCTCTTGTGATAATTTCAATATTTTAACAAGAGGGTGTGTGACCCTTCTTAAAACTTTTTAGTTTTTGTGCACCTCAGAATTCACAATCCCGTAGTATTATTTTCATCCATTTCACTTGTGCACTATTGAGTTATTAGATACCGAACTATATAATACGTAAATACTAATTATAACAAAATCAAATAATAAGTGAAGAGTCAAATAACACAAGATAATGAATAAACCTAAGAAGAAGTATAGAAGACTGAAAACCTACAACACATCATCATATCTATAGAATTATTAATAATAGGGAAAATTTAAAATTATGTAACAGTAAATATAGATAAAAACATTAGACAAAGAAAAAAAAATGACAAAGTAAAAATTAATTTTATAAATATTTTTTTAACTAAACTCGGAAAGGGAACTAAGATTGCAACTAAATGAATATTATATATAATATTTTAGCCTATGAAAGAATGAGATACTATGTTCTTAATGTACTCGAAATATAAATAAAGAGAGAGAGAAAGAGAAACGTCGAAATGTAAAGCATTTCATATTCTGTTGAATCATAGTGCACAATATATATTTATCTCATTCCGTTAAAAATTATTCAGAACACTAAGTTCTACTTTGCGTGAACTACACACAAGTTGTTTTTTTTATTTAGCCGGAACAATCGAATGGAAGTATCAACCAAGGTATCGAGCTACAGGAGCAAACCGAGATCGGCGATGGACAGCCCAAGCCTGAAGCGAAGGCAGCCGCCCACAGCCATGAGGATGAGCCCTTCAGCGAGATCATGATCCACCAGGCCATACACACTATCGAATACGTGCTCAGTACCATCTCTCACACAGCCTCCTATCTCCGTCTATGGGCTCTCTCGCTCGCTCACGCAGGTAAACCGAGACAACTATTAAAATTAAATTTCTAGTTCTAAATTTTAATACAGCATGCGGAACATACCAGACGGACTAACCTTACTAAATTCCTTATACGAACATTTTCTTTGTTATTAACTACTTTAAAATATGCTGACTCATCACTATAACCAAAATGTAATGCACGCCAACAAATGCGACTCTTTATTACTTCAAGTAGAGTTTTATGTAATATTAACATTCAGAATATGACATGGAAGATATGTACTAATATTATAAACAGGTAAAGTTTGTGACGTTGTATCATCACGCTAAGACCGATAGGAGTGTAGCACTAATGAAGAATGTTTAAAAATTGGGGGTTTTCCTCTTGAGAGCTTCCGCTGCGTGTTAGGGTTAGCCTAAAGCAACTATTACCACGCAGACGATGTCGCGGAAAGAGTCAAGTATCTAATATATCGAAATTCGATAATAAGAATGAACAAATCGATTTACACAATCTATTGCAACAAATTATTTTTACATAGACATACGTATAGCGTCGGTGTTGGCCATTCTAACTTCCGTTCGATTTTATAAACATCCTTGACCTAGTGCTCGTGATAAAACCACAGCATGTAGGGTAAGGCTTTTACTAAATCTTATTCGCTAACTATCGCCCTCAAGTGGAAAATATGTCTCCCAATGGTGTGTTCCGGCACACACACTTTAGAATCAGTTCTCTCTGGGTTTAGCGTCATTACCAACTTAAATGACATCAGCATTTAATATTAGATGTGATATTTTGTCAGTCAAAAAACCTCACAAACCACGAATATTTTTTTTTTCTGTAATATGATACGCCTAAGCACCCTTACTCCTATACGCCTATAGCAGGTTTATTACGCTTGGTTCCGGTACCGGTTCCTTGGTTACGGTGATCCCGATTAAGTCATACACAATCGTCATATCCCAAAAACATCAATTCCAGACGGAAGTCCAAAGTAACGTCCACTATAATACATCCTAAAAACTTTATCCTTTAACTCTCGTCTCTATGCAATTAGTAGCGTTCTTTCTAAACCCGACCCTATACATAAAATAAATACAAATCCCGAATATTAATATCTTTATTCTCAGAGTCTCTCTTAAAACTCCTGTCATGAATTAATTTGTCTCTTTACGGTGTCCTTCGAGATAGAATGGTTTTTTTTTCCAAACTGACTACGCTATTTACCCAGCAAGGTCTTAACAGCTTCACCGGACTACTGAGATGGAATGGAAATTTAGTCACGACAAATGATCTAGATTTATTTGTCTTATAGAATTGTCCGAAGTATTGTGGAGCATGGTGTTGACATTCGGTCTGAAGGACAGCAACTACATCGGTGCTATCAAGTTGTACGTCGCGTTCTGCTTCTGGGCTCTGTTCACTATCGCCATTCTCGTGATGATGGAGGGTCTCTCCGCCTTCCTGCACACCCTGCGTTTGCACTGGTCAGTATAATATGTCACTAAATAATAGTGCCTTCTTTAATAATCTAACTTGTTTTTACATAGTAACCGAAACCACAAAATTAAATTTAGAGTCATGATAACGCGTAATCTAGTGTTTTAGTTATTTCGTTGCTCTAATTTATAGCACTTTTTTTTCTCTTTGTCGAAGTATATATTACAGTTTTATTATAAAAGCAATAATTATGATTATAAAATATTAAAATAATAAATATATATTTGTTAGTAATGTCCAACCAAAGCTTTTTGCAAATTTTTCAGGGGAGATGTACAAATGTATGTATTTCCACTAATTCAAACTAGTTTGTGTACGCAATATGTATAGTAGTATAAACAATGATAAATGATACCAACACGGATTCGTATTTTTTTAAATCTCCTAACAGCTATTTTAAATGCTCCAATCTAATTATGTGGTATATATAATATTAGCTTTTATTATATAGTATTGTAAATTAATAGAGTAACGTTTTACAGGGTCGAGTTCATGAGCAAATTCTATTCCGGTCTGGGTTACATCTTCCAGCCGTTCTGTTTCAAAACCATCCTCGAACAAGAGGACAACAAGGATGATTAAAATAAATAAATATATATTCAATTCATTTATAACGTAATTTCAATATTAAATAGTATTTTTTGATTATTCTACTTCAGTAGTGTTACAAGGTCACAACGTGTTTTAATGAAATAAATTTATTTGTGCATATTTAGAAATTGTTGTTTTATTTTGTTATTAGTTTATACATTTGTACCTTAACAATATTTATAGGATACCTTAGCAGTATATTTTATACACAAAGGAAAAACATAAGTACCACACCACTAACCCTACTTCTTAACGGCAAGAAAACACTTCCAAAACACACACGAAGTGCTAATAACTCGTAGTTTCTTATTAAAAATCATTATTTTTTATAAGGACCAAATGTCTTAGCAAAATTAGAAAAAATGATCGACAATTATTCATTACTTTTTGAAAGATGCTCTCACAAATCAGATATCTGTTTTGTTACGTAACTTGTATTTGAGCTAAATCACATTTTACCATCTTCTTGTATTAAAAAATACCGCTTCGAATAGTCTGCGTCTCGTTTTCCTACGATTAAATATTTCATCGATACGACCTTGGTTTCTGCCTAGTTTTATAAAATAGTTTTTTTTTTCGAACTGACTACGCTATTGACCTAGCAAGGTCTTAACAGCTTCACCGAACTACTAAGGCGAGCGCTTAAGGCACTCAACCGATTTTATTTGGACAACTAGCTCAAGAGTGCACGGCACACCTCGGCTTGGCTGTTGCCTGTTACATGCAAACTCGCGACCTATCTTAGCTAACCTAGCTAACTATTCATATATGTGTGAGTTGTTGAAATGTATATGTGTACCAAGCATACACGCCTCAACAACCCCTCCATATATTTATTATCGGAAATTTTTCGTGTTTTTTTTTATATGTGGTAGAGCCACGTCGGCGAAGCTATTACTGGTTTCAGCATGAAACACCGACGTGAAGTAAGTGCTTGCATTGTTGCGTTTCGTTCGGTCAGTGAGGGCACCGGAGACCCCCTTCCCTCTTCCCCAACAATACAGGCTGGCAACGCACTTTCGACTCCTCTAGTGTGGCTGATCTCTATGGAAGGTGGCGATCACTTAACATTAGGTGCCCCACCTGTTTATTTACCTCCTATGATATAAAAAAAAACAATTATAATAAGTATTGTACTATATAAAAACAATCCTTTTGTTACTAATAAATGCCTTTTTAAAGATGGGGGTATACGTTATAAAGCGCTCAATATATAAAACATATGTACATATCCATTAATTGAAATACTAACGCGAATGTTCGTAAAAACCGTATGTGCATCTTTTTTACACAGTGGATTATAGAAAGTAGATGAAGAGTACTCATTCGTACAAAATCATTAAAGAATCTGTGAAATGTAAAAAGTTCGAAATGATTTCCCCTACATTAGGTTCAATCTCAATATTTTAAGACCGTAAGTTTACACAACAGCACTATTTGATCATTTTTGGAATCCTAATTCTATGAATTTTGGCGGTCATTATTTTGATTATAAACCCAAAAATTCTAGTCCTGGATCTGGTCTGCTTTGTAACAGTGAATGTTTTTTTTTCTCGAACTGACTACTACGCTATTGGCCTTACTAGGCCTTCACAGCTTCACCGAACTACTATGGCGAGCGCTTAAGGCACTCAGCCGATTTTGTTTAGGTAACATGCTTAAGGGTGCACGGCATATCTCGGCTTGGGTTGTTACCTGAAAAAACCCGATCTGACCTAACTAAACTATTCTAAGCTATACATGTATTCATTTTTGAAACATACAATTAATATTGCATGATTCAAAAACAACATGTAAATCGGAAAGAGTAAACAGCGAATGTGAGTTGTCGTAATTATATAGCAACATAGAAACGTTTTTAATTCGTGTTTAATTCTACTTTTCTGGTAATAGATATTTGAAAGAAAAAATTGACTTGGTTTTTTTTTCGAATAGACTAGGTTATTAGTTTAAAAGGCTTACAGCTTCACCAGGCTTTTAACCATAGGAGGATTAAACAGTACAGAATATTTTTTTTTTATTGAAGCACGACAAAGTGACTGCACTATGCCTGATGGTAAGCATAGTACAATCCAAGAACAATGGCGACCACCGCGAGACAGATCATTCATCATCGGTCGCCGCTGTCATGCCGGCCATAATGACGAAAGTCTCTCGGTACTGGATATGCACAGGCTGATCCCGAAACGCGACGCGCAAAAGCGAGTCACTATGACGGGCTTTTTCGCCATGTACATGGTGGTTGCGACCCAGTCGGGCTGTATAACCCTACCACCCCGCTATCGCCATTGCCTCTTTCGTTGATCAGCAGGGTGCACCACGTGCAGGTGAGGTTGGCTTGGGTGTCTCAAGTCTTAAGATGTTACTCGACACCCCTTACACCCCAAATTACATGACCAGAAGTCTGTTAGGTTAATATGAAAATAAAATAAAACAAATTTTAGATAGTTTACTAAATTTAATATATATAGATTATACAGGAAAAAATTAAAATATATATTTTATTTTATTGCTGCGGGATTCGCAGCATTTATTACTCCTGTTATATTATACTTACATAGCTATCATACTATACATACATAGTTTCTTATCTATATAGTTGCTGATTCTTAAATAGCTAGTAGTGTGAAGGTCGATATCTTTCACTTAGCATTCCAAATTCAAATTATGTGAATAATACACAATTTATTTTTTTTTATACCGCGCTTGCGTATAGTTGCACAGAACAGAAATTTAGGTATAGGAGATACATATTATATTATTACATGTATGTGTAACATAGATTCAAATTAGAGACAAAAATGACAATTCTAGATTCTTATAACAATACTTTAATTTTAATTTGTATCAAACTTTTGACTTTATTACACACAAAAGCGGCTAAAAGGATTGACAATATGCCCTTCGTATTAAAACGTCGGGTTTTCATTTGTTTCTTATGCCATTTCATTGTCTTTGATATCATTGTTTTTGTGACTATGGAGGAATGGAAACAGTGTGTTATTATCGCATACAAGTATCGCTGTTAACAAGGAAGAGGGCACATACTACCACAAATAAACACACGATGCGTTTTGATTATCAGTATTCTGAAAACATTGATCTCAGCAATGAGTGCCATAGGTGACCAGTGCCGAATGTTGATAACGATGAATTGAAAGTCAGTGTGACAGCAGTTGCATCTCAAATCACGTATAAAACTAGCACCAGCCTACAAAGTAGATCCAAAAACGATACCAATGCATTTATTTTAAATTGGAAAGACAACAGCATCGAATAATGGATACTGTGTTGATTCACTAAACTGCATTAACTAGTTACAAAGGCAAACAAATGGGAGAACTCTGAATAATTGCGACTTGTGATGGAAATGTAAATCCTGTATGACAATCGAAAACGTCCATCGCACTGGATGGAACGTGAATGGAGAGTGTGGTATCCCTATATAATATAGATTATGTGGGTAAGTGAATATAAGAATTGCGAACATGTTACGGCGTGATTGACGGCATGCACCGAATTCCCTACAGAAATTTAATATTTGCAAGTCTATCTACGGTATAAGTACACATAACTGCGAGATATTTTTTTCATTTTAATAACACCTGTATGCCCCTTATGTAATTCTTCTAATATTGATGTACCCACATAACCTATATTACATAGGGATAACACAACAGGGAGCCATGACCTAAACACATATTTAGTCAAAAGAAAACACTTAGAAATATATGGCAAACCGGGGGAGAGAATACGTAGTGTCGGACTCTTAAGGACTAAAACCCCATGATGTACCAACCGCCGCTTTGAGCTGAGCCTTGGTACAATAATTACTACAGTATGAAGAATTGTAAATGATGGATAAAACTGGCTATAGTCGCTATTAACCAGCTGATACTTGTACAAGATAACGCTCATCCACATATCACACAATCACCGTTCACAAAAACTACAATATGTGGTATCGGAAACTCTTCGTCATTCAACACTCTCACCAGACCTTGATGCAACTGATCTCCATTTTTTTTAATTTAGGTTAATATTTACAAAAGGAAATCTCAACGCTTGAGAATAATCCATCAATTGCCATCCTAAGATTTCTAAAGGAGTGGATTTAATAGTGATGTTCTCTTTAAATGACAAAAGTAAATCGACAATAAGGATCACTACTACTTTGATTATCTTGAAATGAGGATACTTGCAATTCGAAGGGCTATTTAAAGAAATACTCCCATTACCTATACTTGTAATTATAATAGCGGTACGCTATGATGGCCGTTTTGACGTTTGTAGACAATAACTTCGTTTGCAGGAGCAAATTGTTGTTCTTTATGTAAATAGTGACGTGCAGTTAATCCAAAAATAAATCGGATGTATAATTTTAGGATACAAAAGTAATTTAGTAATGGTATATCCATATACATTTATCTATACAATATGGTTCCGCGAACAACTTTTTTCACGTTTTTACTAACAAAAAAAAAGTACTGCGCTGTTTTACAGATTCCTCAATGGATTACGGACTCAAAAGGTACATTTTTCATAATTCGTAATAATATATATTTATATCCTATATGTAATACATATACAATTTATAATGCAAAACGAAGCAACATTCGAATATATTTTTTTACGAAATAAATCCACATTTCACATCATTAAGTACGTAGATTATTTTTTGCTTTTTCCAAAATCTCTTTTTTTATCTTAGGGTAGTCCGGATGAACTTTTAGTATATGGCGACACACGACAATACATTCTGGATACTTCTTCAGTTTCAAATACGAATGAGCCAACTTATAACCGACTGCGAGGTCACTTTTACCTCCATACACCCAGGCATTGTCATAATTATGTGCGGCACTCTTGTAGTTTTGTTCCTTTTCTGCTATTTGACCTATTAAAAAAAAGATATGCTATTCACGGCATATGAGTAGACGAGACATGAGAACACAATTGAATTGCTACATTTCAATTTGATTTTTTTAAGATTTCCAGTTTTTATACACCGAAAATAAAGTTGTAATTTTGCTTTCCATAAGGTTTTAAATTTCATTTTATTTATGATTCTCATATTTTACATGTACAAAATTTTAAGATCTTGATAAATAACGGAAAATATTAAGAATGGCTAAATTGGATTTAGCTTTAGTTTACGACATAATTTCACGAATTATTGATGAACATTTGTACATAAATAAAGATAATACCCAGACGGAATAACTGAGGTTTTTTTTTCCTCGAACTGACTACGCTATTGACCTAGCAAGGTCTTAACAGCTTCACCGAACTACAAGGGCTAGCGCTTAAGGCACTCAGCCGAATTTATTTGGGCAACTAGCTCAAGGGTGCACGGCACACCTCGGCTTGGCTGTTGCCTGTTACATGCAAACTCGCGACCTTTCTCAGCTAACTTAGCTAACCATTCATATATGTATGAGTTGTTGAGACGCATATGTGTACCAAGCATGCAAGTCTCAACAACCCCTCCATATATTTAATATCGGAAAAATTAGAGTTTTTATTTTTTTTGGTTCGATAAGGGAAAGAAATAAAACCCTTCCACTTTCATGTGTAAGCGTGTAGCGTGCACGTGTGTGGGGGTGATCGTATAGTGTTGTAGCAGTTATGTAAATTTTTGTGTCACTGTATCGCGCAAGTAACGCACTCAAGGGCTCCCTGCCGAGGGATCGAACCTAGACTTGAGCCGCTACCGAGGGAGGCCTAATCAGGTGTGCGGGAGCGAAATCTACCCCCAGATCACGGCGGCGTGATCTGTGGTTACGCGGGCGTGGGCGTGAGCACGCTCTGTTTGGAGAGACAGGCTGATACTCATTGTTCACTGCCGTTATTTCATCAGGAGGGTCGATAAAAATATGTCGCGGCCGCCTTCTATGACGCGCAGCGTTTGGTACGGGTTCGTATTGTGCGGTGGATACCACTAACGGACTGGGGAGATTCGCGGCTTTTTCAAAATAACTAATCGTAAGTGATTTTACGTATGCCCAGATAGAAGGGATCTCTAGGTCTCTATGAAGATCGACTCTCCGGATGTACCACGGGGCACCGAACGTAAAACACGATTTTGGAGAACCTGCAGCTTATGAAAGTTATCTTTGGACATATGCGCAAAAACGGGGCAGCTATATGTCATCATGGGACGGATACACGTCTTATACAAAGTGAGCTTGTGTCTGAGGGACATCTTACTCTTGTGACAAAGCAACGGATGCAGGCGACCCAAGACCATAGCGGCTTTGTTTCACACTCTGTCTATATGTGAATTGAACTTTAAATGTCTATCTAATGTAACACCAAGATATTTGACCTCTTCTACCCAAGGGATATCGATTCCGTAAATAACTGACGTATGTATGTGCTGTTGTATACGGGAATCGAACCCACGATCTCTCGGCTCGACAGTAGTATTGAATACACAACACAACAAAAAGGATTAGCCAAACGTTCTGAAGTGATGTGTTTACATACGTCCGGAAATTCATGTTTATTTAGACCAGATTATATATATTATATTATCGCAGTATTCTAGTATATAATACTTCATGATCACATTTAACACATAAAATAATAATATCAAAACAAATATTAATAAACAGCAAAGAGAACCTTAGTTATAGTTTGTTCTAAGACTTTCAAAAGTTTAAACACGATCATAATAAACCTAGGTGCAATAACCGGTGCCCAAAGCTGTAAGTAAAGTTTTTTTTGTTTATGCCGTTTCCACGTTCCCTTTCAACTGAAAATGATATCACCCGACGCTGACATCGGATCGGATTGACACTGTACTTTAACATAACGCGTAGAGGATTGCGTATAATCTTTTTATTTTTCTACATAATTAGGTCAAATATTAAGCACCTATTTGTTAATTGATTTAGGGCGAAAATCGAGTGCAACATCTTCTCCATAAATATTGCTACTGTCTAAACTTTCAGCCTGTATAGAGTATGTAATAATCCATATATAACATACCTAAATATTGATAAGCGGCTGCGCAAGAATTATTGTGGTTTAAGGTTTTGGTTAGTAACTCTTTGGCTGCATCAATTCTTCCAGAAGTAACCTGTCCATCAGCGACTTCTAACCAACATCTGGAAATATATAGAGATATATGTATGAATAGTTAGCTTAGGTTAGCTCAGATAGGTCGCGAATTCAGGGAAGATGGGTCGGGGGCCCATCTTCCCATTGCTGCTGGGCCTACTGTTGGGGCGGCACAATGAAGTCTATAGAGATCTCGCGCCGTCCCAACCATAGCGGAAGACGTACACCGTGGGGTTTTAGTCCGTGCTAGTCGGACATAACCCACCCTCTCCCCCGGGAGGGTGGGTATCCATGAGGGATTTCCCCACGTTAAAAAAAAATAGGTCGCGAATTGCACGTATCAAGCCCAAGCCGAGGTGGGCCGTCCACCCTTGAGCTAGTTGTCAAATAAAATCGGCTGAGTCCCTTACGCGCTCGCGTTAGTAGTCCGGTGAAGCTGTTAAGACCTTGCTGGGTTAATAGCGAAGTCAGATCGAAGAAAAAAAAAGACATCTGGAAAAGATGATACATATCACAATACTTTTGATAATCATATGGAATTTTTATTATATGTAACAGTTTCAATATTCAAGTTATTTGTAAAATATAATGTATGCATTAGATGAATAATATTATAAGTTCAGATCTTTGAAAGTTTTCCAGACTACTGATCACACATTAATTGAATCGGGTATTTCAAAAACTCTATAAATCGTTTTTTTCCAAACGGGGTTTTGCGTTTTTGTGTTTTTCTAAGATAGCTTCATATGTCAAACAAAAATCATAGAAGTCACTGTAATATCCAAGAAACAGCATTGAGTAAATATCACATGTATTAGAGTAACCCCATAAGTCACTGGCTAATTATGACATTGATTTGATTCAAAATTAGACAATATTCATTTTTTCACTATAATGAAGAGCAAGATGGGGTAGTGACTGCTAGTAAATACATTGGTGGCTTTATATCACTCCTCACAAAGTCAGGAAAAGACATTAGAAGAATACACGTTAAAAAGATGCAAGTTATAAAACAACTTGAAACTTATCATTCCTTAAGAACTAAAAGTCAAAGTATTTTATGATAAAATATACGAATTACAGGTGGAAAAAACAATAAGGATTAAAACTATTGTTGAATTTTGGTTTCAAATTGCTAATTATTACTAAAGAAATTAAATCAAAGACAAAAAAAAATATTTTCTTGTATTTCAGAAACTCCATAGTCAAATTATTTTTTAGGCACTGTTGTGTAGGAACGTATGAAGTGAAAGGCGGTTATAAGCACACTTGAGCACACTGACACTTTAATGACAGGTTCGCCTTATATAGGCACGTTACACACATACACAATAGGCACTAAAAAAAACAAGAAAAAGTTATTGTATAAAATAATAAGATTTCATTATTATTTAAACTTTCCGAATGTTAATAAAATAATGATAGTTCAGAACAATTTTATGTATCAACAGCATTTGCACAAAGTTTTTTGCTTCTCCTGAAATATTAATTTTGCTTGACTTACAGGATTTCCGAAATATCCGATTCAATTGTCACTTACCTTCGCCATTGTAAAAATGTCTAGTTTTTTTTAGTAAATAAACAATATTGTATGCAATTAAGAGTGTAGATATGAGATTAATAAATATATAAATGTATCTAATACAAAAAAATGTTTGATATAGAATATGCCTTTTATTTAGATTCATTATGGGCTGTGTTTTATTTGTATATGTCACTATTACTTAATTACTTAACCTCTACAACTTGTACTTTATAATTCAGCTTTGTTAAAATTTATCGTGCCTCCTTAGCACCTATACAAAAATTTAGTGATAAATAGTCTAAATTATTCTTCGAGTAACCCGCCATCTGTCAGGGAAAGTTTCAACAACATCGGTTGAGACTTTTCGGAGGTAAACACAAACAAATTTCAATTGTGTTTATATTATTAGCTACTAAAAGTGAATTTATATAAAAAATAAATACAAATCTCAACACTAAAATTAACATCAACAATTAAATAATTCAAGTAATACAATAAATCATAATAACCCAGAGAAATAGAAATAAAAATGTAAATTGCAAAGAACTCGCGCAATAAAAAAACAATCACGGAATACAACATTTTAGAGATACGATCGATAAAGGATATCCCCCCCCCCCCATGCCTTGACAGACTCTTCTTTTATAACATTCAACCAATGTACGATCAGCCGAGATCAGGGGATAAGTTCGACCAATAGCGACGAGATCGGCCGATAAGTTCGACCAAAGGAGTGTCAGGTCAATAGTACGGACATTTCTAAAACAATAGTCTGCTAACAATATTTTTACCAGAAGAACCAGAAGTGGATTTATATAAAAACAAAATATAACACAAATACAAATATCAATATGAAAACACATATCAACTATTAAATAACTCGGATAACACAATTAAACGTGAATTAGAAATAACACGCACTATACAACAACAACTAATGTACGATCGACAGATATCGGCCGACATATTCGACCAATGGCGTGTCAGGTCAATAGTACAGACAGTTTTAATATAGTCGTCTGCTAACAATACATATAAAATATAACATACAAGTAGCCCGGTGAAGCTGTTAAGACCTTGCTAGGTCAGTAGCGTAGAGAGTTCGAGAAAAAAAAATATAACATACAATGTTACCTTTCTAAGCCGTCGGCCTTCTCTGGTGTCCAAGGAATTGAGGATATTGTTCGTTTTAAAATATTTTTCGCCCGAGTCGGTTGTTTAGTAATGTTATACCTGTAAACAGCGTTTAAATTGTTACTGTATAGTGCAGAATTTAAAATATGAACGTTTTAATCTTAAAGAATGAGGTCTATGGAAGCTAAAAATGGGCAGTAGCTCTTTTCATATACAGGATTTTTTAATTTTTTTTAATGCTCTTAAAGAGAATTCCGAAAATATCAAAAAATTGTATATAACTGAAAAATAATTAAATATTTTGAGAAAACAGAAAAAACTCAATCTTGGTAATCTTTACGAAAATACGTTTTTTTTTTTATTTCAAAGTTATTCAAACACACTAATCTATCTTGCCTGAAAAGTTAAAGGTTAGTTAAAGGGTAGTTAAAGTTAGTAAATTACGAAAAAGACGTCTGATTCATATTTGTTGCTTTTGAATAGGGTAATTGTATAGCATCAAAACCTTTAACAAAATTATGAGTTTACAATTTTTAATTAATTTTCATTTTTTTTCTTCTTTTTCCAAATTTCAGAAAGTACAAAATGTGCACTCTCTTACTTTGGGCACTTGAGTGTTAAAGAAAGGCCTGTACATATTATTATCATGAGGTTAGGTAGTCCGATAACTACCTTCTAATAGTCAAAACAGCAGAGCGGCAACGTCGCATTCAACACGGTGTGAGCTGGCAATAAGTATTTATATTTTTAAGCACAAATGAAAATAACGTCATCTATTTTGATTTTACGGGTTAATATTTTATGATCGTACCCTGTGTAGTGATAAATGTGAAAGTTCAGTTTTCAAAGTTCACGTAAGCCTTGATTTAGTATATGCACTACGTATTATTTTGATGTTTCTTTATTTAATACCTTTTACTACCCCCTTTGAAATGTACATTGGCCCTAATATTTATGTCTTTTTAAACGCTAAAAATCATTTAATATTGTTATCATAAGTCTCGGTAACTATATTCTAAAGGACAAAAATGCAGAGCGGCAACGTCGCGTGCAACACAACGCGAGCTGGCAACGTTTAGTTTTCCTTTTTAACACATTCACGCCGGCGCGTACCACCGGTGGCCCGCACTAAACTGTCTTTTCTGGCAGCGCGTACCACCGGTGGTACGTATTCCATTGTGCTATTAGAAATAATGAGAATTTAACGTTTATTTATTAAAAATAGCATAATCGAATTCGTACCACCGGTGGTACGTGCCGCCAGAAAAGACAGTTTAGTGCGGGTCACCGGTAGTACGCACCGGCGTGAACGTGTTAATTACAATTGAAGCCTTTGGATTATTTCCCCATAGCAAAATAACATAATACGGTATCACCAAATTTGCCACCGTTGAATTTTATCATAATTGCTTCATTACCATGGAAAGGGGAAATGAAATATCGCCTAAATAATACTTGAAATGCCCTCTATTTGTGAACAAGAATCTCAATAGAATCTATTCAGCTGATTATGATATGAGCTCTAAAGAGGAAGAAAACCCCGAGTTTGAAACATTCTTCACTTGTACTCCGCTCCTATTGGTCTTAGCGTGATGACATAATGTGATGTAACCATCCTGGATAAATGAGCTATATATAATACTGAAAGATTTTTTTAAATCGGACCAGTAGTTCCTGAGATTACCTCCTACAACGTCACAAACTCAAAACGATATAAGCTCACAAAATGTACCTCTTTATAATATTAGTATAGATATATAAATGTATTATATTCAAATAAAAACTTTACTAATACAACTTACGCGTTAGCAATGGCAAGTATTATATAAGGATCATCCTGATAACCGTCATCAGTTGCCATCGGAAGCAGTTCTTGTAGTACACGTTCCGCAAGCGCTTTTTGTTTAGTGGCTAATTGTACAAGCGCTTGAAGCGACTTGCGATCACTGTGCGATACTTCTGTTAGAAGCTTTTCCGCTGTTTTCAGCGCAAGGAGTCTTGTGTCCCTGTCAATATTAATGATAAATAAATACATTATAAATTGAGTCCTTATACTTTAAAATGAGCTAAATCCAAACCAACTGGCTAATCAACGACCAACAAATCCAACCATGTAAAAAAAAGATCTTAAAAAAACAAACCTTATGAATGGCAAAATTTAAACTTCGTTCTCAGTGTATAAAAATTGGAAATCTTAAAAAAAATTAAACATGTTATATGAAAGATTACAATTGGATTTAGCTAATTTTAAAATATAACGACACATATAGAGCTAATAATAAACAAAGAATAAAAAAATTGAACTGCTATAAAAACAACACCGTCAATAAACCAAAAATAGTTAATAATTGAATAAACGAATTAAAAAAAAAAAAACAAATTTGCTCACAGATACCATTTTTTACGTATACAAGACAATACACATAAGCAAAAAAGGTGCGGACCACGAGTCTGCAGAATAGAAGAAACTGAATAAATAAACCCCCCACAGAATATAAAATATTGTTCGATGTATGAAATGTTAACATCGATGTGAATCGAATCAAAAATTATTCATTCAAATTACATCATGGAAAGGCGCTTGTGAAACTTAATACATTACAACCGGTTAGGAAAACAACCTAGTCATTGACAGAGATGGATAACAAACTCCATATAATTTATCTTTTTGTTTGTATATGTTTATTGTTGTAAAATCTACGATAATTAAATCCGGCTTGTCTTTTGTTTATATTGATGTATATACATCAAATTATCAAGGGTGCAATGGGAGGGCAGACTTAAGATACAAAATTCCTGAATTTGATTTTTAGCGATTCACTAGGTTTCATATTGTAAATCTTTCAAATTAATCTTTCTTATAATATTAGGTATATTGATTCAACTGTGATCCACCAAAAAAAAATGCAAATTATTGCTGTCCTTTACTAAGTCTATTGCTATAGTATCCAGCTTTTGACTTGGCATGTCACGTCGGATGAAAACAGATATATCACATATCCAGTTGAGGCAGAAAAAACGATCTTTGCTGACTATAAGCTGTTTCTATATTCAACGAATCGTTAATAGCTATTACAGGCCTCATATATATTTTTTGTCACTCTGGATAGAGCCTTAAATCCGGGCTTGCTATATTTAAAGTTTAAATATTATTACAAGAATCCAGGATTGGCATTTGTTAATTCTTAAATTATTTAGATATTATAAGTCATTCATTGAGGTAATTCAGTTTTCAAATCTCTTTTAAAGGTACAGAAATGGATAGAAGTAAAAAAGTAATCAAAGAATATATTCGTATTTTTAAATTCGATTTAAAGTTTGAAACTCAAAAATCATAATATATATTTTTAAATAACTTAGTTTTTAGCCATGAAAAAGAAAAAAAATCAAATTTGGAATATTGTGTTATCAGGTTGTATACGACATGGTCGATGCAGTCAGGATGCCAATATTACTCCCACTCTTTATTTGCCCAGAGTTAAGGCTTACAGTACTTTTTACAAAAGAATGCGTAGATAACACTGACATCTTGCCTTTTATAGGCCAAACTATATAATTTATAAGACGATCTATATAACTCAAAGCAATTACTATTTTCTTATAATTCTGCTATATGTTTTAAGTAACACAAAGATAATAATATCCAGAATAATTAATGAACTAATTAATATTATTTACGTACATCAATTCTATATAAAATCATTGTTATATCATTGTTATTTATGTATCTGAAATATGTTCTCAAATATGTGTATGTGTGTAGAGTAGAGACATCTAGCCCTTTAAACTATTGAAGTCAAAGCAATTACAATTATTATCATAAAACTAATTTTGTGCAAGTAATAAATGAACAATATGAATTCCTATTGAAATGACTCATTGAAATCTATATAATTATAATAATTCTCATTTATGTATCTTTAATAAAATGGCGTTAGTGTTAATGTGTCTCTCTTATATGTTGGCGCTTGGCGCTAGTATCAATGCATATCTCTAATATGTAGCGCTAGTATCTCGAGTCTTGAATGACGAGCGGTACCGGAAGTGGATAGCTAATAATTGTTAAGAAAATTATTTCCAAATAACTATCTTTAAACGAGTGATAAAAGGCAAATGTTGTGATGAAGGCTATTGTGAGGGGTAAAAAACATCACAAAATTGAAGAAATATATTTTTTT
>JACEII010000139.1:475542-487555 GCA_014332785.1 Antheraea mylitta
GTATTAGCCGGATAGCGTGAATACGTAGTGTGTAGTTACGTGTCGTCCGCAGCGGGTGAGGATGACGCGTCGGTGACGTGTTGCGCGACACACAGCAGCGCCATGCGGCGCGCGGCCCCCGCTCCCCACCGCGACGACACGCGCGCCTGGTTCAATTCACGCAGCGCTGCGTTTGCCTTGCCCCCGTACATCGAACACACCCCCGCACAGTAATGATACCCTGATCAAAATGAATCTATTTATATACACACTACATTGCCAGTTACATAAATTTGTAGATGGTAAAGCCACGCTGATACTTTATCTGGTTTCACCCACCCTCTCACGGAACACCGACGTGAAGTAACAGTGCTTGCATTGTTACGTTTCGTTCGTTCAGTGAGAGCGCCGGAGGCCCACCTCCCTCCTTCTCCCTTCCCTATCTTCGCCTTCCCCCGCCCCCTTACCCACCAACATAGGTTGGTAACGCACTTGCGACTCCTCTGGTGTTACTGGTATATATGGACGGTGGTGATCACTTAACATCAGGTCACCCGTGTGTTTGTTTGCCTCCTATGATGTAAAAAAAATAGTTTCACAAACATTATACACGAAATTAAAAAGTAGGAAATATTTTTTATATATAGAGCGTTTATGCTTCAGAGATATTTTGACAAGATTTACAATACACTAATGACGACACAACAATTTAAATAGATTAATTGCTTTAACACTATTAGGTTTGGATAGCAACAAATGAAACATCCAATATCCTGTAAATTCAAATAGGAATAAAGTGTTTCTTACAGTACGGTATGATTAAGACCTATATGAGGAGCTTTTGGGATGGCCCTACCCTTTCATGTAGTAATCTTGTTGTATTTATTCTATATTTTGTAATATCGATAGGTGGTTTACGTAATATAGTACATTTATAGCGCACAAGTGAACTGGATGGGAAATAATATCACGTAGCATGACTTCTGACATGCTACAGAAACTCCATGGAGAGCCATGGTCATTATTGAAATTGTCACAATATGTATTACTAACACATATTCGATTCGAAAATTGATTGTAATTAAGTTCTGAGACGAGGTGACAACAGACATTTTTTTGTTTTGTTAGACTCGAATAGCATTGTAAAGAGCTAAATCATTATTCATCCATATTGATTTTACCTATAAGCAGTATTAAATTATTTTATACCTGGATCATCCTGTCCACCCATGGCGATTCTGCCTGCTTCCAGCACTTGTTCTGCTTCAGCTAACTTTCCACGTCTCCATTGCACTTCGATTAGTTGAGCCAACGCTTCCCAACTTGTCGGTTTCACTGACAGGATTTGATTCAAATGGCGTTGTGCTGCTTCTAAGTCTACCTGCAATATATTTTATTTATTTTAACATTAAATGTTGTGAAGAAGATAGTATACATTAAATGATTAATATTATGATTTTAATACAGTTGAGAGATAATCAAAACATTGAATAGTTATTTTCATACATGAGGAAAGAAAATAGTTGTATGTTGTGACAATTTTTTGACCAACTCTTGTAGTCTGAAGCTTACTGATAGCTTAATTGGACGTGTTCGCGAGCGCATTTTCTTAGTCAAAACAGCAACAAACCAAAAAAGCAAAACATCTCCGGTTTTATTACAAAAAAGTTGAATACGTATTGAATACTTGCTTTAGAAAGGTTTCGTATTAGATGCACAGCGCTCGCCCGTGGCAAGTTCGCGTTATCCTTTTTCGCAAATCTAACCTAACATAACCGAAGCGAAACAAAAGAGCAAGATGGCGAACATTCTCCGGTGCTCTCACTGACCGAACGAAACGCAACAATGCAAGCACTATAAATAAATAATAAAACACCCTAAAAGTCACTGCACATGTGTTTACAAATTGTTCATACGATTCTGGAACGCATCTTATGCAATTCATCAACACGTACTTGGTATGTGGTATGTATCTGCTAGGGGGTTCCCGTTACATCTAAAAATCTCAAATGTTAGAGAGAAGTGTCTTCAGTGTAAAAATTGTTTTATTTCGGAATTATCATTAATTGAGATCAATTAAAAGTGCATATATCTTATTATATTTGTCAAATTTACTCTTTACTAAAATTATGTTGTCGTTGAATAAACGACTATTGCCACCAATAGCTAAGAATTTTCTAGTTGTTCTAACTAGAAAATTCTTAGCAACTGTCGCATTCGTGATTTATTACGTTTTTCTTTGTTTTATGTTAAAACAAACGTGAAATTGATTTAAAAAATAAGTACAACAAACGTAATCTTCATAAATTTTACCTTGCGGAAGGCAAGATCCGCCATCATTACTGCAGCAGACTCGTTGTTTGGATCCGCCGTCAGCAGTATTGAACATGTCTGTTCGCATTTTTCTGGGTTGTTCATCTAAAAGGGTTAAATAAGTTTGACAAATGTTTATTTCTTTACTTTATAGATTAGCAAACAGGTAAGCCGTTATCCTCCTATAAAATAGTGGTATTACTATAGCCTGTGTTTATAAACATTTATAAAGTGAACAATAATGCTGAGACCAACCAAACAGATGTCATCTGAGGACTCAGTTCAATCTCTTGTTATTAGAAACACTCTTTAGACTTTATCATATATTAACCACTCTTAAATTTATGATATTTAATTATCATTTTATATCTTAGCTAGCTAATGTCCGTAACTTCGTTTGAATTATATATTACATGTATGTATATAACATGTATTGTACATCTTATGTACAGACGAAATAAATAAACATCAGGTGATCCACATGTTTATTTGCCTCTTATGATATTAAAAAAAAAACAAATAATTCTTTCGTTTTCTATGGACGTCAAATAGTGTACCACCGGTGGTACATGTGACACGGAAAGTTAAAGAAACTATTATGATAATTTGTTTTTAAAATAAGGACTAACACCCATATTCGAAGATGTTTCCTCAAACTTTCCTCCACTCCACTCTACCTCCGCCAAGGAAATCGTTTTTTTTTTTTTTATTGTAGCACAGCAAGTGACTGCACTGTGCCTGATGGTAAGCAAAGTACAATCCAAAAACAATGGCGACCACTGAGAGACACGCCATCCCTCGGCATTAAGTGTCAAGGAAGTAAAAACAGAAAAATTGTTGAAAACCTATCCAATATTTTTTTAGTGATTCACGCATAATGGCAGATCTTTACAGTTTAATTGATCCAAGTCCAAATCTAAACAAGGATCTTCAAAACCGTTCATACCATCCCTTAACTGCAAAATAAAAAAAAACATATTACTGTAAATTAGGATGCAATTTAAATTCCTAAACATACATACATGTGCGTATAACTTGGCCAATGACAATAACGTGTTAGGTTCCCGGGGTGTATGTATTAAAGCTTCAGAATAAAGATTCACAGCGACTGCAGGTTCCTTTGTGGACTTAACCCTTGCTAATGAACAGAGTATATACGACAACTGATTCTTCTCTTCCTGAACATCACTTCTTGACTCAATTTCAATTCTTTTAACGATTGCATTCTGCAAATCTTTCGCTTCAGCCAGTATCAAGGTAACATTTGCACCTAATGGACTCTTCAATTCTCTGCTCTTAGTTTGTAGAAGAAGTAATCGGACGCGTCTTTTCAACGTACTCACATCTTTTTCTTTATTGTACTTCTCATTTAACTCGGATGATATCATTGAATCGACTTTGTCGTATTCTTTAAGCTGTCAATATCAAATTTCAGGATTGAATTTCTTTTCACGAAAATATCTTTTACTTATTTTAATTACTATAGATCATAGGAAATTCTTGGGATTACTCAAATATTGTATTTTAAATAGGATTTTATTATGATTACTAGGATGTTGCGTTTTCTAAGATAAAACATGAATTAATATTAGCTTAAGAGATTTTTTTTTCGGATTTGAAAATAATATCATGGAAAGACCTATTGGCTAAGGAGCCATTTGAGATTTTTAGCATTTTAGTCAAGTAGTGTTTCCACCATCGTTATAAATCCAGCGCAAATGAAACAAAAGATTTTTTTTTCTTAGTGACAGAAAACAGATTGTACCTTTATCAGAAGTTCAAGATATTCAAACATCACTTCGTCATCATTAAGCACTTTAATAGAAAACTCGTAATGCTGAATAGCTTTGTCATATTCATGCATTTTGAACAACGCTATACCAAGCTTTTTTATCAATTGCACATCTTTCGGATTACCTCTAAGTGCTGCTTCGTAAGCCTCTGCAGCTTGCACGGGTTCTAAAAATGCAATTATCATGTTAAATTAGAAGTAATTTGTAGTAACGGCTGCTAGTATGACCAATAAATACAAATATCGTAGAACCTTTTTAAGTCAAACCTCGATAAGTCGAAAATCTGCTAAAATCTTAAAAATGTATGGCTTTACCCTTCCCTTCAAGCCCCAAAACCTTCATTAATTGAAATTTCAACCCCCTGTAAGTTATAGCAAGTTCGTAGAACCCATTTTAATACATTTTCCACACATATCCCGAAAGAAAAAATTTGACCTCTGTATCCCGAACATAGCAATGTTTGACTTTACAGCCGACTAATTGCATCATTTAAAACTATTGAGACCTATAGCTCAAAGAAAAGTAAGTTACCGAATTTAAGAATTTACTAACAATATTAACTCAAGAATCGTAAGAATTAATCTTGAAATCACCAAGCCAAATATTTTCTTACAAAACCCTCCTAGGTCAAAATCCTACATTAGTAGAAGGTAAATGTACTAAAGTTAGGAGGATAACTTTCGCGAATAATTTGGCGTCTCCCTTGAATTTTCAGTTAGAGATTCTACCATATGAAAAAAATCTCATCTATAATAAATTCATAATCTTTCAAACCAACGATTTCTCGGAAAAATGTACCAAAAATTTTGGTTCAAATATTTAGTAACTGCTGAAAGTCAACTTCATACCAATGGCAGTAGGTAGGAATCTAAATCACTAGCGGCTTATTGTAAATTTGAAAATTATTACCATGAATAGACATAAAGGCATCTCCCATCATGGTATGAGCATCAGCCATTGGATGATTACTAACAATATCTCTGAAACATGATGTGAACATAGCTCTATCATTTTTTTCTTTCAAATAGACATGTGCCAATTTACTGTGAGCTTGGAAATAATACGGTTGACCTGGTTTTATCTCATTTAATATATCAATAGCATTATCAATATCTCCTTTCTTTATAGCTAGGTCTGCACGTGCAATTAACAGTCGACTCTCTTCTGAAGTGTAAGATACCTCTTGAATGGCTTCCTGTAAAATATTAAAATTGATTTTTTTTTTATATAAAAGTTATATTTTATAATTTTTTTCTTTTCTTTTACCTGCATAGTTTTCTCCGCTTCACCATACTGTTGTAAGGTAGACTGTAATTCTATTATTTGTACATAAAGAGTTGTCTTGTCAATGATATTCAAATCTGATTCAAACATTCTATTTGTATTAGTTAGGTTAGTTTTACTTGTTACTATTTGCAAACTAGTAATAAAACTTGTTAAACTTTCTAGTTGATTATTACTTTTTAAAATTACTCCATTTAGAAAATGGTACATTGCACTGTCTCGTACTTTGAAATTGTAACTCAAACATGTCTCTAAATGTTGTGCAGCTTTTATGAATGATTGCTGTTGGATGTATATCTGTGCCAATAATACCTGACAGCCCGCATGAGTACTGTCTATTTCCATAACTTGTTGTGCTAACTTCTGAGCATCATTTGAATACCCAAATAGGAATTTCAATTTAGCTAACTCATATAAAGCTACAATCAATCCTGGACAAGCTTCATGAATTGTATTTAGAATTTTAAAACAGTGTTTAATCATTTCATCATTGCCTTCTTGAGTATAAATCAAATAACCAACAATAACATATGGCTTCTTAGGTAAATGTTTCTTATATTCTTTGTATACTTCTAGAAGGAAATCTGGATCCAAATCTTTGACATGAGTTAAACTGAATGGATTACGACTGGCATATGTTATTTTGGTTTGATATGCCGTATTCAAAAATGCGACAGCATGAGTTGAATTTTTGACATTTAACTGTGCAGACAATAGATACAAAAGTGGTAACTTATTAGGACCTTGCATTTCAAATAATAATTCAACTTGTTGTGCAATCTGTTCTGTAGGGCCACCATCAAGCATTTGACAGAGTGTCAACCCACAAAGAGCTGTTATTGAATTGTTATCCAACTTACTTGCTACCCTAAAGAAGCTTAAGGCATCCTTATATTTTCCCTGAAATATACACTGATAACCAACTTCACTTAAATAATCCACATTATTAGAATACATTTCTGAAGCATACTGAGCAAATTTGTAAGTTTGTGAGAGGACTGCACTAGACCTTCCACAAACCCGAGAAAATAATTGTGTAATGTTATAAAATTGGTGTCCATTATGCGAGTCTTCACTTTCTAAGACAACAAAGAAATTATTCAACTGATCAGCTGCTTCTATATCATCTGAATTTTTACATAAATCTAGATATATCTTTGTTTTTAAAGCTTCAGTGTTATGGGGGTCAATAGAAACGATCCTTTCAAATGTATCATAAACAGCTTCCCATTTTTGCATAGCAAATTCATTTTTCATTTTCTCTATAAGTGGTACAACCTGTTCAGGATTCTTAATAATTAAACGGTCCAATGTTAAATTAGATGCATCATAATCTTTTGCGAGGTATTTAAATCTTGCTAAACCTAATAATGCTTCAATATTATTATCATTTTTATTAAGAGCTAATTCCAAACAGTCTAATATTGAAATTTGCATTTTGCCTATATTCAAGTACATATCATTCCAACCTTTCAAAATTATAATATTTGAATTATTTGGATCCTTCCTTAAAGATTTATTTATATATTCAGATGCTTTCTCGTACATTTCAGCTAAAGACAAAAATAATCCTGCATAATAAAAAGACATAGCATCACCTAGTTTCTTTTCTTCTTTCAGTTTTGATTCCAGATTGTATAAAACTTCTCTGTCAAAGGAACTACTTAATTTATATCCATAAATAAGGGATATTACTACAGCTAACTGGATCTCTTTCTCAGATTGTAGTGGAGATAATTCACTAATTCCTTTTTGAATTTGACCTTCCAATAAATTTATTATCCCATAATAAAATGTATACTCTAAATTACCAGTAAACTGTATTAAGGCTTGCTTAGTTATCTTTTTTGCGTTGCCATAACATTTTTCTCTTAAATAATAATGTATGTTAGTTTTAAACCAAGCCGCCTCCATTATTACCCTATTCTAATTGCATCTTCACTTTAAGATACTGGTACTTAATATAATTGTTTTCATAATATTTAGCAAGGAAGTGACATTTGCAGATTACATCCAGTTTATTCTCCAAGGCGTAATCAAAAGCATGCTGTAAGCAATCAATAAAATGATAATATATTAATTATAACTACATAACAATTACAAGACAAAAAAATATTATTATATAATTATTAGTTAATAAATTATTATCATGAATTTAAAGAGAGTGAATTTATAACTATATAGTTCACATGTTATTATTTAAATTAATTTTAATAAAAGTACAATCATAATTAACAAACAGTCTCAAAATAAAATAAATAACTTATGTTTCGTTAAGTTAAATAGAAATCATTTCAATAGTATCTATAACTAAGACATTATATATTAATCCATAACTTTATCAAGAGCTAAACAATATTATTATAATATTATACAAACTTTGGCTAGAATTTTACCAACACCCTTCCCTTGAAACTGTGGTGGTACTTCTGTGTGAATAAATGTTAAGACCTTCCCTTTTCTGTCATAGCTTAGTACCGCATCCGCTGTGAAAGAAAATAGGAATACATGTAAAGAATACAATCTGGTAAACATGTAAATTATAAGACCTGGCATAGACAATACACTGTGAAATATTAAATAAAAGAGTTCTCAAAAAGAAAAATAATACACTATGCTTTTTAGAATATTTTAGACTGTCAATCGAAAGACAATCAATTCTAGAATCCCTCGAATAATACAGAATGCAGTGTGAATACACATTTAAACTGAAATAAACATAGAACTAGATACTATCTGTTTACTAAAAGGATAAAATAGACATGATATTTCTCACGAGATTTTTTTTTTATATTACAGGGGGCAAACTAACATGTGAGTCAACTGATGGTAAGCAATCACCACTGCCAATAGACATGAACAACACCAGGGGAGTCCCAAATGCGTTCCCAAAAGATAAACTGATATGTGTAATATCCCAAAAATTAAGCTTATTTATTCTATAGCTTATACAAACAATAAGTATAACTTGCTTACACTAACAGAATTATTTTAAGCTGATGAATGAATGAATATTACTGATGTTATATGGAAGATAGCCATGAGTGATTCAGTTTTAATAGATTACCTAATCAGATGTATAATATATGTTTTGTACTCATTAGGAATCAAGTATGTCTTTTTTTCTTTTCATTTATCGACCGAACATCATCTAAACATAAAAGAGGCAGTGAAACTCGAAATATAGTGTATATTAGTCCAATGTTTCATATCTTGGTGATTGCATAAATATAAATTAGGGATAATTAAAACGAAAATAGAAGAATAAAAGTGAGTGTGCACCTGTTTACGAATAATAAAAATAAATATTTAAGTCCAGAACTACAAAGATCGAAACTGTGGAGAACGCATACATTTGAAATAAAATAATAATTTTCCGTTTACAACTCCCGAGGAAATAATTATATATAAACGAAGATTATGGACATTATTGCAAATAGGTAATGTATGTATGATGAAATATTTTTTTACTTACCGTCCTTTATTGACACTATAAACTGTTGCCTAGCAACATTATCAACAACTTTCAACGCTTCTGTGGAGAAAAACCTAGCCCTAGTTAACATTCCAGACATGAGACCAATTAAAATAAGTATTCAATATAAGAAATATAAATATATAGAATAACAATATTTACTTATTTCGATTTTCTGACAGACTCTGACATTTACAATAGTTTCAAAAACATACAACAACAATTACATACTAACGTGTAAAGGAACACAATTTTTGAATAATCTATACAAAATTTTCTCAAATATGATAAACAAATTAGTAAAAACATTTTGTATTTAATCCAATTAAATTAAAATATGTGTATAATTTAGAAGCCATATTATAATAATCAGTATCTTATAGAAAATGGAATATTGAATGGATTATGGTTACGTAAAATGGAACGTACGTCGAGTGGTAAATTTAAAAAAAGAAATGTGGTGTCGTGGGACACCAAGTAGGAATGAAGTGCCTTCGCCTAATTAATAAAAATAGAATTTTCAAAATATATATGTATTTAAATCTTTGGAATTGAAGGGAGATTTTTTTTAAATTATTTAAAAAAATAATGAATAAACTTTTTAAATATTTTCATTAGTTTAGAGGATTAACTTTTAAAAAGAAGTATTCGTCCCCTTATCGAACTGAAAAACTCTAAATTTTCCGATAATAAATATATGGAGGAGTTGTTGAGGCGTGTATGCTTGGTACACATATACGTTTCAACAACTCATACACATATGAATAGTTAGCTAGGTTAGCTAAGATAGGTCGCGATTTTGCATGCAACAGGCAACAGCCAAGCCGAGGTGTGCCGTGCACACTTGAGCTGGTTGCCAAAATAAAATCGGCTGAGTGCCTTAAGCGCTCGCCTTAGTAGTCCGGTGAAGCTGTTAAGACCTTGCTGGGTGAATAGCGTAGACATTTCGAAAAAAAAAAAAAGAAATATTCACACACACGCACACACACACACGAAAAGAAAGAAGGAGAAAGAGAAAGGTATTATACACTACTCGCTTGTGTATACGATTGTCGCGCGTGCGCACGTCTCATTTAACAGTTTTATTCCATGCACTTTTCGTTACGGTTTTACTATCACATTTTTTTCAGTTCGGTCGCGCACCAAATTCCTATCTCCTTCAAGCCTGCCGTAAGGAACTTCGTTCCAAAAATTATGAAGAAATTAGATAGTTTATTTGCAATAATGAAATCAAGTAAAACGGTAGTGATAAATTATATTGTAGTGCTCATTACGGATTGTAATATATTTTACATATTATTTTTAGCCAAATTATTTTTGAATCTAATCGATACCTAAAAGTAACAACAATATAAGTATATATTAATACAATGGTATTATGTACTAATTGTAGATCATTTATGAAAAAAAAAAAAACGATGACTTTCACAAAGTATTATCCCGCTAATCGTTATTGAACCTGATGGATGATGCCGATGAGTCAACAGCCCAAGACCGTGGACCCTAAAATCGTGCGCTTGCGACGCGTAGCGTAGAATCGTTCTTTTAGCCATTTTAGCGTAGCGCTATAGCGCAGTCGGACACAAGGCGCAGCGCGCGCGTCGCGCCCCTCACAAAATTGAGCGGCTTGAATTGATTTTTATCCTATTCCATCAACTGAGTACGAAGCTAGGTTTAAACATGTGAACTGTGGAGGCCGTGATTATAATTGTATATAAACGTGTGACTATAAACTTAATAACATACAATATTTAAATATTATTTTACTCTTCTTAATGTTATTAGTATAATTTATTCTTTTAGTAAATATACGAATATTTCATTACTAATAAACCAGTCCGTCATATATGAAATATTTATTGCACTTAATATTATTATTATTACATTATTTACATAAACACGTCTTCCGCTTTCCCACCGTAGTAGAATTACCAATCATCTAATAAAAAATGAATTGTTAATTTCCTGATAGTAAAACAAATCATGTATAAAAACAAAGGACAATCCTGAGTGAGTTTTTTCCACAAGAACCTTTTAGATTATTTCAAGTTTAGTGTGACTAATTTGGTATGCAAACCGTGGGTGTTATTTAAATTCGTGGAGACCAACTGCCGCGTGTGGACATCGACGCACGTTTTCACTTGCAGGACTTTTATCGTGGGAAAATCCTTGTGAAGTGTTCATCGTTTATAACATGTGATATAAGTGTTATTGTGGGTGCGGGCATATGGGGCAATGCGTGTCCCGGGGTCAGCCGGGCCCGTACAGAGAGTACTTTCGACATTACGACGCTGACAGCTTGGCGAGCAGTATCAGTGGGATCACTAGGAAGGTATGTAGTTCATAAACATGAGAGCTGTATGTACTTTACCATACTATATCGAACACATAATAAATACAGATGGATAAAACCAACGAATGTCAAACACCAAAGATAATCTTCTTAGTACACGTTGTGAAAATCATATCTTGTACAATTTCCAAAACGGGCTGATAATAATGAAAACGATGAAATTTTGTAAGTAATCGTTTTTAGACTCTTGTAAATTATTTATTACGCATTAGAATATATTTTGCCCTCTCGAAAATTTCACGGAATAAAGATTCATTTGTGTTGCATATAATCATAATATATAATTTTATAATTTGTATAGTTGAGGTATTACCATTCTTCTATTACAATTAATCTACCACATATTTTATATAACATTAGAAGATATATTATTATGTAATTATTCAAGTAACGTTTCCCTAGTTAATCATAATACTTACTTCCTTCCGGTTGAAAGTTGAAAAGTAACATAATATTAAATAATGTATTATTATTTCGATTATTTACATTTGGAGTTAGGATAAGAATACTGGTCGTTTTTGAAACTACCAAATCGTATTTCGATATTGACCGGTAACGGTTTATTTTAAATTAATTTATCTCGTAACAATACATTTTAGACACTACAAGAGTCTATCTTGATCGAAATATTACCTATTGTTACGCACGTGACTGCATTTAATCTTTATTGATACAAAAAATTCTTGCGGCCATGACCTTTTCTAATACATTAATAGTACAGTCCTCGTCACAAGTTTTGGCTGCTCTGAATGTAACCGTAAGTTCGGGCTGCGAATATAAAACAAAGTTAGAGTATTATTATAGGAATCTAAAATT